>JAVHLV010000667.1:0-16779 GCA_036785495.1 Colletotrichum neosansevieriae
ATAGTATTAACTATTAGTATTATATTTATAGATCTAAGAAGAAAGCAGTAAAGAAGAGAGTATTTAGGAAAAAGTGCAAATTAGTATATTAAAAAGAAATTAAAGTTATTATAGCTATAGATACTATTTTTTCTTATTATTACTATATATCTATATAGATAATACCTATATTACTAATAAAAGATATTAATATACTATATAAGATAAAGAATAAGAAGATTTAACCTATTAATAATACTATATTAGATAGTTTAACTCTAAATAGTAACCTAAAGTAGAAGCTAAAAATATAAGTGAGAGTAGAGAAAAATATAAAGCTAGATCTTAATATTCTATTTACTAGCCTAATTATACTAAAGTCTTTAAGTATTAAGCTAGAAATAAGACTTATAAAGATCTAGCTAGAGGCTATTCTAAAAACTATTAATTATTTATAGCTTAAAAAAAAGAAGCTTCTTATAACTATTCTAATAGTAAGGGAGAAAGCTTTAGCTTAGAAATTTGCTTATTATAGCTCTATCTATTCTTCTATTACTTCTCTATAAATAATATAGATAATCCTATATAAAGCATAGTAAGTAAAAGAAATTCTAATCTTAAGAGGGTTAGAATAGGATATTATTATAATTCTAAAGGATAGACTAGAGAAGGGAATCCTAGAGCAGAGTTATATAGTATATTATAATCTATTCTTCCTTATATATAAGAAAGATAGTAAGATAAGACTTATTAACTCTATAATAAAGATAAATATAGTTATAATTTAAGATATAGTGCTGCTTCTCTCTATAAATAACTTTTTAGAGGGTTTTACTATATACTAGTTATTATTCCTTTTAGACTTCTTCTTAGAATATAACTAAGTTCTCTTAAACTTTATAAGTAGAGACTTAACTATATTTACCTCACCTATTAGACTATTATATATATATACTTTACCTTAAAGAGTAATAAGTTTAGTTATATAATTTATAAGGGTTATAATAAGAATTCTATATAACCTTATATCTAGTTATTATAAGGCTTTCTTTAATAATATTACTATTAAAGGACTAACTTTATACTATAATAAAGAAGAGATTAAGTCTTATCTAGGGATTTATAGATTTATTTTGGAATATTTATAGAATATTAATAAGGTTTTAGTTAATTTAGAACTAGCAAAGTATATAGTAGTAGTAGTTAAGTCTTAATAGGCCTAGAAAGTAGTAATAATTATTAGCTATATTTATAGTATTAATAGATATTATCTAGAGAAAGTAAAGATAGTTAAGATCTATATATAGGTTACTTATACTAACTTAATAGAGTTAAGAGCTTTCCTAGAAATTATAATATTTTATAGATTCTAGATAAAGAACTATTTAACTATTATAAATCTACTTACTAATTTACTTAAAAAGGATATCTCTTTTTATTAGAAAGAGAAGTATAAGATAGTAATAGATATCTTAAAGTTAATACTTACTAAAGCTCTAATTCTTATTATCTTAGATTATAGTTCTAAAAGAGGGGATATATATCTTATAGTTAATACTAGTAATATAGAATAGGATAAGGTTCTAGGCTAATTTATTAATAACTAATATATAGTCTCTTACTTTAAGAGTAGCACTTAGTTAGAACTAGAACTATCCTATAATACTAAAAAGAAGAAACTATATAGTATTTTAAAAGCCTTAAAAAGGGTATATAATTATCTCTATAGAAGACACTTTATTCTAGAAATAGATACCTAGACTTTAATTATATAACTAAATAGAGCAGCTATAAATCTCCTAGAAGCTCTTATTATTTAATAGATTATATAGATTTAAATATTTAACTTTAAAGTATAATATATTTATAATATATAGAATATAGTAGTAGATAGCCTCTTATAGAAACTCTAAGGCTTTTTAGATATAATTAATAAAGTAGTAGAAGGAGAAATTAATTCTTAGATTAATTTATAGATCTTCTTTATTAATATTAAAGCTAGTTCCTTTTTTAATTAAGTATAATAATATAGTAATATATAATAAATAGAGGAGGTTCTTATAGGAGATATATAGGAAATTATTAGTAGTATAATAACTATTCTAGATACCCTTCTTAATAATTTATAAGCCTATTTAGTATATTCTTAATAGATTACCTACTATTTAATAATATAAAGATACCTTCTAGAAATTTAACCTATTAGATACTATAATTTTAAAATTAAAGTTCTAAACTACTATATTTAAAACTACCTGCTTTTTACTAAACTAATAAATTAAAAGCTAATACTAAGATAAATTATAGATAACTCTAAATAGAAGAAAAAGCTAATTACTAAAGCCTATAAAGAAAGTAGTTATAGAAGTAAGTAAGCTATAATAAAGAGATTATCTAACTATTATATATAGGGTAATATATATTTAGAAGTTTAAGAGTCTCTAAGAAGTTATTCTAATTACTAGAAGAGAAAAGCTTAATATATAGATAATATAAGAACCTATAGTTTACTAAAGAGATTACCCTTTATAAGGATTTTATTAGATATATAGAGAGTAGATAAGTAGTATCTTATAGAGGCTTAGAACCTATTTACTAGATAGCTTAAAGTATACTAGCTTAGATAAGTAACTATAGCTAAGATTATAAAGTTTATTTAGGAGAAGGTTATTTATTAATATAGGCTATATAGTAAAATTATTATTAATAGAGGTTTAGAAAATAAAGATATTATTATTAAGTTTAATAAAAGGTATAGTATAAGGAGAAAAGTAATATCAGCCTATAACCTAAAAGCTAATAGAGTGATTAAGACTAGTTATTAACCTATTACTTATTCTTTATTAATATAAACTAGAGAAAGGAAAGATATTAACTCTTAACTATATTTACCTATTCCTCTATTTATAAACTAATTAAGTATTTATACTTTAACTAGCTTTAGCCCTTTTTATCTTTTATATAGATTTAAACCTATTATACCTATTAAAACCTTAATACTAACCTAGAGGGTTTTTAATTAGAATTTAATAACTATACTAGAAGAGGAGGTTTAGATATATCTATAAGCCTTTCTATAACTTAATAAAGATAGAAAGTAAGCTAAAAAGATAATTAAGAGTTAATATAAGAAAACTATAAAGTATAGTAATAATTAATATAAATAAATAATAAGAAAAAAGAAGCTAGAATTAAATAATCTAGTCCTAGTATTTAATATTAAGAGATCTATTAATAAATCTTCTATTAAGAAGCTTAACTACTAATAGTAAAGCTTCTTTTATATTTTATTATATACTTCTAATATTCTATTATATTAACTATTAATATTAGTAGAAGAAAAGATTATAAGTAGAATATTTAGAGGAAATTAACTTTAAAAATTTATTTAAGCACTTAAAGAATATTAGAAACTAAGTAATATAGATATTTATAGATCTAATTTAGAGAGAAACCTAGTAAAAGTCTTTTTAGTATTAGAAAATAAAGAGTATAATAACTATATACTAGAAAAAGAAGATAAAGAACTAATAATATCTAGAGAAATAATTAGAAATAAAGAGGAGAATATATTATAATCTATAGTAAGATTAAGATAGTATTTAAAGAACTTAGAAATAGTAATTAAAGTATTAAAGGCTAAATAGTAATTAGTAATAGAAATCTTATAGATATTAAAGAAAAAAGAGAGAAAGTATATTAAAATAGAGAATCTAAAAAACTTATAATCTTTTTTTTATTCTTAAATACTTAGTTTAATAATTTATAAACCTATTTATACTTATTTAAAGGGTCTTTTTTTCTTTATCTCTTATATTTTAAAAGTTTAAGATTCTAGAAATAATATTTCTAAACTTTAAAAATAAGAATAAGAGATAATATTAACTTATTAAAATATACTATTCTACTAATAACTATCTTTTAATAGAATAGTAATCTATCTGCTAATAACTTTAATATCTATACTAAGTATAAGATATTAGAGATTTATAGCTTTTTAATAATAATATTAAAACTCTCTCTATAAATATAGCTATTACTAAATTAAATAAATAAGAAAACTAATAGTTTAAGGATAAATAGAAGAGAAAAAGAGAGAAAAGAGTATTAAAGTATAGTTACTAATCTATAAAAAGAATACTAATATCTAGATAACTAAGAGTATAGTAATAAAGCTATTAATATTAAAAGCAGCTATATAATACTATTACTAATAAGAAAAAGAAGAATATTTATAAAAGAGATCTTATTAATTTTATACTTAGATAGGATTTAAAGTTAGTTTTATAAACCTATTTAGAGAATATTTCCTTTATATTCTTATTACTACTTAATAATATTTCTATTATTTCTTCTCTTTTTCTCTATTTTATAAAGATATATTTAGTTACTCTATCTTTCTTTTCTTAATTTATAATATAAAGCTCTAAGTAGTTAGTAATCTCTATAAGATTAAAGTTTAGAAGTAGCTCTAATATAAAAGGGTACTAAGAGTAGATAAATCTAGCTTTTAGATAATACTCTTAAGCTTATTAAGAATAAAGAGTGTTTTAAAGGATTAAAAAGTTAAATTTAGATATAGCTAATATAGTAATATTAGCTAGAATTTAGAACTATAGAATTATTATAATATTATTAAATTCTCTACTCTATCTTGCTTTATTATTATACTTAATTCTATATCTATAGTATTTATAAATACTTAGATTATTATAAGAGTAATTCTCTTAAATTTTATAAAAGAAGTAGTTAGTATAAGAAATATCTAGTATAGAAATATATTTAAAGTATAGTTTATAGATAAAAGCACTAGTTATAGAGTTTCTTATAATATAGATATACTTCTTATAATAAATATAGTATACTATATTATAACTATCTTAGAATTAGATAAATAAGCTATAAGTAGCTACTATATACTAAAAAACTTTTATCTACTATAAGCTAGAAAGAAAGATAGTAGAGATATAAATAAAGACTTAATAGTAAAAGTTACTAGTTCTCTTAGTTACCTTAAATATTTAATTAAAGTCTTACTTATTAAAATAAACTTTCTAAAAAGCTAGTCTTATTATATTAATAGTTTTATTAGAAAATATCTATAAGATAAAAGCTACTTCTAAATATTTATTACTAAAAATATTAAGTTAGAGCTAAGTAAGGCTTATAATAGCCTAGAAAGATAATAGATATTAGTTAAGTAATAAGAAATATAAGAAAAAGAGAATTATCTAAAACTAGTTATTAAAGTACTAGATAAAAAGAGGTATATTATTCTACTTTATCTAAGATATAGAGATATTAAAACTAAGTATCTAGAGAGTAGCTTTTAGAGGAAAATAATAAGAATAAGGCTAATTAATATTCTTAATATCTAATATAAAAAAGTTATAATTAGCTATAATAAGAGAAGTTAATTTATAAATATGAAAAGAAGAATTTAGAGGAGTAGAGTTAAGATTAAGAAATAGAGAGAAAGATAACTATTAGAGAAAGAGAAGTTAATATTAGAGAATAGAGGAGAATATTTACCTAGTTTTATAACTAGATCCTTTACTTTAATAGCTATTAATAGCTACTATTTCCTTTATTCTTTCCCTATAAATAACTACTCTAATTTACTATTAGATATATTATTAGATTTCTTATTTTAAGTTTACTTTATCTTTATTAGAGCTAAGAAAACTAAGAGAGAAAGAAGTTAATTATTTCTTTTATAGAATATTAATAAATTACTAGTATTTTAAGGTAATTAGTAGGTATAAAAGAGTATTATTAACCCTTTTAGTCTTCTAGATCTTCTCTTTTTTATTTATATTTATATATACTATCTAACTTATTCTCTTAGATATAAGATATTTAATACTAACTACTATACTATAATATCTTTAGATTTTATAATTACTCTTATTTAATCTATTTATTTAGTCTATAAATTACTTACTTTTTTCTCTTACTAACTTTCTTTCTAAAAATATTATAATAGGAAAGATTATTTTTAATAATAGTAATACTCTAGATAACTATATTTAAGAGCTAAGATCCTTAAAGCTTCCCACTTCTAATATTAGATAACTAATAGATCTTATACCTAATAAACTAAGTAAGAGCTAATTTTAGATATAAGACTAGATTATTAGAGATATATTAGGCTTTAGATCTATAGGGAAACTAAGATATTAGCTACTAATAATTAAATATAAAACTCTACCTCTATAATAGTAAGTTATAACTAGCTAGATATATCTCTCTAATTTACTAATAAAATATATACTTATTAAATACTAGAGCAAAACTCTAAATATAGTATAGAAGTTATTTTCTCCTTTTAAACTGCAGTATATTATTACTAGCTTATATAATACTATTAGAATATTAGAGACTAAGACTCTAATATATTCTATAAATATTATAGTAATTATATATTATTTTATAAAACCTATTAAAGCTAGATAACCCTTTTAGTATTATATAATTAGAGATATAAAAGATAACTTTAATAATAGAAGCCTGAAAGATAGTATAACTATCTAGTTTAAAAAGGAAGCTCTAGATATACTATTTATCTATCTATAAGCATCTAAATTAAATAAAGTGGTCTTTTTAGGGCTACTAATTAACTTATATAATATATAAAACTAGTTTTATAATAATTAGTAGTTAGAAAAGAGAGTAGAAAAAAGACTATAAACTCTAATATATATTATAACTAGAGTCTTACCTAGAGCCCTAGCTATTATAACTAAAGTCTTATTAAGATAACTATATCTAATTAACCTTTACTATACTAAATCTCTATTATAGGCTTCTAGCTTATATCTAGTTAACTAGTTTAGATCCTTTATATAATCTAGCAGTCTAGTACTACTAAAATAGCCTCTATAAGTAAGAAAAAGAACCTAGATTAACTAACTATTAGTGACTTTTATAAATAAAGAGCTATTTAAAAGATATTAGATCTCTTTAAAGCTAGATAGAACTATTTAAGATTAGGTCTTTAAAGATAGAAAGAGGATACTAGAGTAGATAGTACTAAAAGCAATAAAAGACTAAAAGGATAAATATATCCTATAATTTATAAACCTAAAACCCTTCTTATCTAATAGGATAAGTCTTAACCTATCTAGGCCTAAGAATATTTATTTATAGACCTAATCTACTAGTATATCTAATACTAAAACCTTAAAAAGCAATAAAGAATTATTAGAGTATCTAACTATTTAAAATATAGTAATAAGAGATAAGATTAAGAAGTATAAAAGGGTAAATAATTAGTAGTAACTAATTAATTTATTAAAGTATTATAATTATGCTAGATTTATAAAACTATTAATATTACTATATCTTATCCCCTTTTTAGTAGAATAAGTTATTTTTAAATTCTATAATAACTTAGCAGTTTTTAACTATATAAGGCCTGCTAACCCTATACTAAATAATAATTAATATATTCTAGTAGTTTCTTAGTATATATAAAATAACTAGTAGTTAGCAAATCACCTAATAACTAGGTATAAGTAAGAATGAGTTATTAATAGTATAGAAAAGGTAAAATATCTTTCTAACCTCTATAATATATAAGAAATACTAATAAGATAAGAGAACTTAGATAACTTTAAAGTTATAAGCCTTTTAAGGCTTATAATTAGAGAGCTTCTGCTTTCTATCTATATCCTATCTTAAAAGCTATCTTAGATATCTAGGATAAAGATTATAGTAGATATAGTTAGTATAATAAGGGGAGATATAAATAACCTTTAGGATATTATAGCTACTTTCTTATTACTTAATTATAATAATAGTTATTAGATAATAATTATTATAGACTAAGTAAATAGTAATTGCTTTTACTAGAACTCTATATAGAATTTATAAAGTAACTAATAATTTATAGATACTATAAATAATCTTAATAGATAGTACTTTAAGATAGGGGCCCTAGTATATCTTAGAATAATCCTATTAACTAGTTATTATATAGTTAATTTAACCTAATAAAGAAATAGGTTTATATATAGACTTAGATATATTAAATAGGCCTAAGTATTTCTTTAAGAGGGTATCTTATTACTATAATTTAGCTATATAGCTAGGAGAAATAGAGAGCTCTTTACTAAAATAGAAATCACTTTAGTTAACTAATATATTTCTACTATTATTATAGAATTCTATAATATACCTATTAATATTAGTTTTGCTCTATAAGATACTCTATATAGCTAATAAGACTTTAAGAAAAATCCTTTCTTTTCTATATAACTCTCTATATCTAAATCTAGCTAACTCTTACTCCTAGATAATAATATAGGGAATTTTAGGAATAATAATAAGCCTATAATTTCCCCTCTAAGAGATTTACTAGAGTTAGCTTTATCTAATATATTAGATAGTAAACTTAATTATCTAGAATACTAACTTTAAATATAAGTCCTTTAGATACTAGGTTAAAGTATAAGTATTAAATCTTAATTATAAGTTATAATTATAGATATATTATCTTATTTTGAATATTCTAATATTTTAGATAAATATAACTATAATAGAGAAGGCTATATCTAATAGAGAGTTAATTAATAGGAATAGATAGAGCAGAATACTCCTAAAAGGTTATATTACTATAATTTCTTATATCTATCTTAGTAGAGAGAATAGTTTTAGCTATATTAGGGATTAGAATAGAATAAGAAATATAATAAGAAAGAGGAGATTATAAGGCTATTATTAAGATATAGTTTATAATAGAAAATAATAACACCTAAAAAACTTTCTTAATAGCAAAATTGCCTACTAAGAAGAAATTATTAAATAAAAGGGTCTATAAATAGGATTTTATACATTTTTTATATAAGTAGATTTATTTATCTATTAAAACTCTTTTTTATAATATTATAAAGAGTCTTAAGGGGATAATTAGAATAGGATAAGTAGGACTTAGTAGTGTAATTTCTAAGAGAGCTCTTTTAGTATATAAGTCTGTTATAGGAGAACTATAATTAAGAAGAGAGGAGGAGTATAGAGGGGAGGAGGACTTATTATTATTATTATTAGTACCTTAATACTTAACTCTTAAGTTTTTTAAGATTTTCTCAGCAAATCTATACTTATTTTCAGTAATCTCTTTTAATTAGATCTATAAATTACTTTATATATCTTTTAAGCATAGCTTTATTATTCTAGCCCGTTTATAGGTGGAGTTATATTATTTGCTATCCTTTTTGGCCCTCTCGGCCCCAGCCTTTATTAGTACTAATATCCTAGAGGATTTATTATAAGTTAATAAAGAAGAGAGATAGGTATAAACCTCTATTTATAGAGCTTTTTATACTTCTAGCTATAAGAACCTCTTGGAAAGTTAAGGAGTTATCTCTTATATAATAGTATTTATAGTATCTTACTAAAAGGTTTATCTTTTAGGTATTTTTTATAGTACTTTACTAAAGGTTTTAGTAAAGATATTACTATAAGAGCCTTAGTAGCCTACTTAGCTTTAATATAATTAGCTCTATTATATATAGTATAGTATTATATATATTATTATTATTCTACTAGTCTGTTTAGCTAGAGTATATATCTAACTTTATATAAGGGTTTACTTACTAGTAGAAGTATATAGAGTTTCTATATTATTATTCTTAACTAGTAAGGGGTATAGATTAAAGTACCTCTATAGTATTTCCTAAATTATTTCTATAAACTAGGTAAATTTATTATAGTCTTTTTTATAGAGGGGCTATATTATAACTATAAACTTTATACTAACTCCTCTTTAGAAGCTAATAGTACCTCTAAGAGTAATATTAATAAAAACTTATTATTAATAGTTATATCTCCTTAAAATACTCTATAAGTAGTAATAAAGAATAATAGACAGTAATAATTCTTTTTATTATAAATAAGAAATTTTATAAAATAAAGCAGTTTAATTAAAATAGAATAAACTACTATAAAAAGAGTAATATTCTCTCTATATAATAATCTCTCTTATTAATAATATTTATAAGCTAGTATTAGTTAAATAAGCTTATTATTGCTAATACTTTAAGTAAAGTTTATAAACCCTTAGCTAAATAAGAAAACTAAGTTATAATACTATAACTAAGAGCTAAAGAGTTAAATACTTTATAATAAACTAGAAATAGTATTAAGGAATAATCCTAAAAAAGAGATTATAAAGTAGATAAATAAAAAGTTTCTGAAGTTATTAACTAAAGTATTTTATAACTTTAAATATACTAAATATAAATACTTTAGAGTTAATTAAGAAACCTAGCTAGTTATACTATATTATACTAAAACTAAAGGGATATATTAAATAAACCCCTTAGTATATATAATAATATACTAAGTATAGATAAAAGTAGTAGTAACTATAGTATAATAGAGTAATACCTACTTTAGCTATTTTAGGTATAAATACTATAAGGATCTATATATAGAGACTTTTAGATAGTTATATATAATATACTATTATTTAACTCTATACTATATAATTTAATTAGCCTATAGACCTCTCTCCCTCCCCCCTTTACTAAGATAATAGGGCAGGGGTTATAGTAAACCTGGCATTTACTGGATTAATCCTTAGTAGACAGGTATGTCTCAGCAGCCTGTGGATTAGATATAGCCTTTTGTTACCTATAATAGGCCTTTTAGAGCCTTATAGAGAAGGGAAATACTAGTATTGCCTGTAAAGATAGTCTTTATACCTTAGATACTTCTTTAGTGGGGTGAATATGCTAGTGGTCTCAGAGAGTGAGACCTTTCCATTCACTGCCCTCGCGGCAGAACAGTTTTGTTAAATCGACCCCTTGGCGTACGCAGTGACGCGCCAAGTGCACGCAAAAGCAGGAGCAACTGTGGCGCAATGGCGCAATATAGATATTAGCCACTTTTGGGCGTAAATAATGCGTGGATCTATGCATAGAGATTTCTAGATAGCTATATATATAATAGACTATTATTTTTATACTTTATACTATATAACTTAATAATTAATAGTTTAATTATTATATATAATGCTAATTAAAGCTATCTAGATAAATCTATAGTATTAAATTTGCCTCTATATTATTAATATATAAGTTTATAGTAAACCCTCTATTATTAGTATTACTATAGCCTCTAGTGTCTTATCTATACTTAATAGCCTAGCTAATTAACGTTTATAATAGAATTAAACCTAGTATAAACTCTATATAATAGAACTATAAAAATATATTAATCTAGAGAATATAGAGAAGGAGAACCTTAATACTATCCTAAATACTATTCTAAGAAAGCTAAAGCTCTAAAACTACTTCTAGAAAGCTAACTTTCTAATAGTTAATATCTAGAATACTAAGATAAGAGGATTATCTACTTTAGTACTTAATATAGCCTAGCTAGAGTTAGAATAAGTAATATTAATAAGATCTAAGCTAGTATAGTTTTTTAATAACTTAATAAGATAAGATTAATATATATATATAATATAGCTATTAATATATAAAGATAAGATAAAGAATATTAAGGATTTATATAAGATAGTAGTTTAATTTAAAAACTATATTTAAGAGATAGTTAACTCTAAGTATTAATTAACCTATTTTATATCTTAGAACTTTATTACTAATATTATTATTTAGCTAAAGATAAAGGCTAGGATTAATAATACCTAGTAGCTTAAGTTAGTAAGAGTAGTTTATATAGAAGGTCTTTAAGTCTTTTATAAAGAAAAGATTATAATCTAGAAGTCTATTATTAAGTAAGTAGATAAGTATAAATTAGCCATATCTAAATTAAGAATAGTTAATATAGTAGAGAGTAGTAAGAAGTTAGGATAGTTTAATAACTTTATCTATATTACTTACTATTGCAATATAGTTTATAGCACTCTTAGCCTTATAAGGCTGCAGTAGCTATGCGCTGTGGTGTGCAATTATATAATTACACACTATAGACTATTTTACTATGCTTTCTATGCACACTAATTTATAGCTAAGATAGTTGCTCCTTATAACTTACTCTTACTCTTATCTATAGCTTATAATAGTTATAAGTCTAGCTCTATAGCTTATAAATATCCCTCTAACCTCTCTGAGTCTAGGAAAGGGTGAGTAGCTTTTCTCCTATTATTTTTTGCCTATTTAAAATAACCTTATATTACTTAAAAACCCTTTTTAAAGTAACCTTATAATAATAGCTATATACTCTTTAATAATCTTTTCTCTAAAAGTAAGGCTTTAGAGCTCTGCTAACTAGCCTTACTAGTACCTTAACCTATACTTATCTATATAAAGTAAGAGTATTTAGAAGTATCTTAATTCTAATAGCCCTGATACTAGAAAGCCTTTTAATACTCTTAAAAGCACTCTAACTATTTAGGAGTTTATAGATAAGTATAATAACTACCTCTAAGCTAAGTATAAGGCTAATCTTAGTAAGTATAAAGTAGCTCTTTAAAAGCAGAATACTAAAGTAAATTCCTCTTAAATACTCTATAAGACTACTAAGTATAATAACTCTATTAATATTATTAAGAGTGAGAAGTCTAATACTTTCTAATAAGCTAGTAGAGCAGGCCTTATTACTTCTAAGCTTATAAAGCTAACCCCACTAACTTCTATTAAGTATAAGAATATCTAAGATAAGTGGAGTAATATACTTAAGTACCTCTCTGCTAATAGTATAAACCTCTTATTATAGATTACCTTATACTAAAACTATTAGGTGTTTATCTATTAGACTATTAATATAATTTATCTTAAAGTAGTAAGGATAAAGCTTAATAATAAGAATAATAAGTCCTAGATTAACTTTTAGAATATACTCTGCTTCCTTAAATAGTAACTTACCTACTCTAATAATAGTATATAGAAATAAGTATACTAAGATTATAAGGATATTTTAAAGTATACTAAGTATACTACTTAATCTGCTAAGTAGTATAGAGAGTAGTACTATCTCTATAAGCTAGTAGTAAGCTAAAATATTACTAATACTAAGAGAAGCTATAATAGATATACTTTTTTTAAGATAGTATATTATAGAATAGCTTTTACTTAGACCTAGAACTAGCTAGATTTAGTTATCTAAGTAGAAGAGATTAGAATACCTTACCTCTTACTTAAAGAGCTTAGAATTATTCTTATTACTAAGATCTATAATAAGCTAGCTTTTACTAAGAGTTCTAGTAGATTACTTAGAGTATATACTATCCTTATAGACTACTCTAACTTAGAGGATCTACCTTAAGCTTTATAAACCACTTTAGATACTTCCTTTCTAGTAGTAATATCTAATAAGATCTCTAGCTACCCCTATAAATAATACTATAGGTAGACCTTATAAAACTATAGCTATATTTAATAAGTATTTATAGGCTTACTAAGAAATAGCTTTAAGAATTATAAGATATTAAAGGATAAAGTATAGTATATATAAGAGATAGTAATATCTCTATAATAGAGCTATATTTATAATAACCTTATATATATAGGGTAGATTATAAAGAAATCTTAGAAGAGCAGTTAGTACTTATCTAACTATAGCTATAATAGATACTATAGTAGTAGCTAGAATAGATATAGTAATAGGGGTAGTATTAGTAATAAAGAGTAACTTTTTAATAATATTTTCTACTATATTATTAACTAAAGCCTTTTTAAAGATAAAAGCTAAGTAATCTAAGTTTATTCTATAGTATTTATATTCTTTAAGGAACTATATACTCTCTCTAATAGTATTATTCTAGATAATTATAGGGCTCTCTATATTATTAATAATAAGAGAAAGCTAGTTCCTAGCACCTTTATATACTTATATAATAATAAGGTAATTAATATTAGTAGTATAAGTATACTAATTATTAGGAGGGGTACTTAGATTATCTAGAGTATATTTAAAGATACCTTAATAGGTGAAAAGAGCACTCAAACCTTAAATAATATTACTATTATTAAAAATATATATACTATATTATCTTAGAAGCACTTCTCTTTAAAATAGGTATCCAGTATAATAGCTATAACTGCTCTCTATAGTTTAGCAAGCTAGGTAAGCTTACTTATATAAAGTAGCTACTATATAAGAGTAACTTAGTCTTCTTTAAATATAACTCTATTTCTGCTTACCTACCTAGTCTAAGTATCTCTATAAGTAGTATAGGTATTATAGCTCTCTTAAATAACTAGAAGCTAATATACCCCTTATACTACTATATAGCTAAAAGGTTTAATAATATATAACTATAGTACTTCTAAGCTAGTTACCTAGACTAGAGTATACTTAAACGTCTTATATATAATACTTAGAGAGTGAGGATTAAGACTCTATTATATATTTAATATAAATTCTATGCCTAAGTATATACTTAGTAAGTTATCTTATATAATATATCTAAGACTAGATCTCTCTGTTTCTACTACTATATAGCTTAGAACCTCTTTAACTACTAAAGGCTTAGCAGACTATATACCTAGATACTTCTTATTAAAGATAAATATAGTAAAAAACTTTTTAAAATTCCCCTAGTCTTAAAAGAGTATAATAAAGTATTTAAAGCATTCTAAATATTTAAATACTAGATATAAAGATAGTAGGAACTTACTATCTATAAGATTTACTATAATATTAAGTGTGCTATTATTACTATATAAAGCTTTACTTAATATAAATAATAGGTAAAGAAGCTTAGAATTAATTTTAAGCTCCTACTAGTAAATACTAAGAAGCTTATAAGTAGCAGAGAGTATACTAGCTTAGAAATTATCCTAAAAGCACTTATAATACTAACTGCTACTCACCTATCTAAGTACCTTATCTTAGAGGCTTAGAGAGTAGTAGTCTTTATCTTTAATATTAGCTTATATACTATAAATAACTAGTAAAGCTCTATTTAGATAGAACTTAAGTGGTTCTAGAACCACTTCTAATAGTAGTAATTAGACTTTATACTTACTATATACTAAGACCTATACCTATACTAGAGAGGCTTATAAACCTATAGCTATAAAGCTTACCCCCTTAAAGGAAGTTATAAAAAAGGTATTAGGAGATACTATTATAAGGTTAACTCCAGGACCTATCTTAGATACTTTATAGAATATATACTAGAAATATATAACCTATATAGAATCTAGGTTTCTATGCTTAACTAGATTATTATTATATATAATATACACTTTAATAAGTTAAAATTCTACTCTCTAAATAATAAGAAGGAGGCTATAGATATCTAGAGTACCTAGATAATTATTAATAAGGTTAAAATACCTATTAAATCCTCTAATATAGTTCTTAAGATCTTAGAAGTACTTAATAAAGCAAATAGTAACCTTATAATAAATAAATAAACTACTAGCAGGCTTAAGTTCTCTATATTAGCTGCTTCTTATAGTTTAGAAACACCTTATACTACTACTATAATATAGTTTAAGGGTATACTAGTTAGAATATAGAGAGGACTGCTTACTCCTAAATAAACTTCTAATCCTAAAAGCATACTAGGATTAAGTTTAGACTCTCTTATAATACTAGAGCCCTACCTTAAAGCATAGTATGCTATTACTAAGAGTATAGATCTATATCTATCTATTTTAAATGCTTAAGAACTAGCTACTTAAGTGCCTATAAAGGAGAAGAGCTTATAGTAATCTAGATAAAACTCCTTTTTAGTAGCTAAAACAGATTTCTAACCTACCTATTATTAATACTAATAAATTAACTATAAGCCTCTAATATAACAGAGTACTAGAAAGTAATATCTAAGAGTCCTTATAACTCTTTATTTAGAAAAGAGCTTATTAGATAATAGCTAGAACGCTTTCTTTATAACCTTTATACCTAATTAGTATAAAGCTATTATAGAAAGCACTCTTAGATATAAGACTTTATACTCTACTATTATAGTATATTTATAGAATAACTCTAAGATATATCTAAATATTAAGTAGAAGATAATATACTTTATAGAAAACCTCTTAAAGCCTCTAAGTAACTATTTTAAAGCTAGGAAGCTAAGAGAGCTACTCTAAGATATATTTTAAGAGACTATAAATAAGGAAATTAATAAGCTTATAGCTAAGAGAACCTAGTATATTATTAACTAGTCTAAGGTATACTTAAAGCCTCTTCTCTTAAAGTAGGTATATACCTATAAGTTCTAAGATAACTATCTTAATACCTATAAAGTATAAATCTATATATAAGGGGATATATAAGACACCTCCTCTCTTAGCTTAACCTATACTACTATACTTATAGCTTAAAGCTTATATATAGTAGTAATAATTATAGCCTAGTTTAACTATAAAATACTCCAATTTAATATTATTAATATATTCCTAAATATAGATATTAACCCAGACAGAGAGCTAGTTACCTGCTACCTTCTAGATAGCTTTAAGTAAGCTAGTAAAGTTATAGAGCTTAATAGAGCTCTATATAGCTTAAAGAATATACCTCTTCTATAGTATAAGGAATTCTCTGTAACCTTATATAAGCTTAGACTCTCTCTATATAATAAGGAGCTCTATCTTTTTTAAAATAAGTACTATAAGGTTCTACTTCTGTTCTATATTAATAATATCCTCGTTTTATTCTATTAAGACTATACTTCTAAAGCTTAGAAGCTTATATAAGAGATTAAGAAACTATATAAACTATATAAACTCTTAGTGAGGTAGCTCGCTTACATAATCATATTACGTAATAGGAATATTATATAATATAGCTTAGGTAATTAAGGAGGTATTAAAATAGGTATTATTTCGGCTTATTAACTAGTAACTAGCTAGGTAGGGGAGAGAGGAGTTATTTATA
>JAVHLV010000668.1:0-16527 GCA_036785495.1 Colletotrichum neosansevieriae
ATTAAGTTACTATATAACTCTTCTCTTTTATTATTAGATAATTTAAATATTAATAAACTTTAGTATTAATACTAATATTAAATTATAATAAATTATATTAACTACTTTCTATACTATATCTAAGTAACACTCTAAGAAATCTGGGGGAGCTCTTAAAGTTAGTATATCTGCTTTAAACTCTTTTAGCTCTAAGAACCACACTCTAGGTATAGAACCCTTTAAGAGAGCTGCATTTAAGAGCATTTAGAAATAAGCTCTTTGCTCTACTACTATAAATAATAATAGATCTAAAAAGTCTTTGCCTTTATAGTCCTAAAATGCTAAGATTAGTTACTAAGTCTATATTAGTAAGGATATCTATAATAAGTATAAGAATTATAGAGGTATAGCTTCTCTTAGACCTCAGAAAGTAGGCCTAGACTAATAGCTAGATAAGGTTATATCTATAAAGGCTACTACTATGCTTTTTATAGAAGACTTAGCCTCTCCTCTTACTATTAGTATTATAGAGGCAATTAAGAAATTAGCTAAAGCTATATAGAAGTAGTATACTACTACCCTAATTATCTCTTATAGTCTAGAAGCCTCTAAGTTTACTAATAATAATATTTCTAATTTTCTTAAGGATTATCTATTCTATACTAAGCTTTATAGCTAGAATAAGGAGAAGATAATTATCCTAGTTAGCTAGCACTATATTAAGGCCTATTAGTAAACCTTTAAGAGTATTTCTACTTAGTATAATAATTAGCTCTCTTTTAAGGATAACTTCTATAAAATATATAGTATTATAGATCTAAATACTTATCTAGACCCTAATAAGGAACTTTAAAGCCTTATTTCTAGCCTAGAGATTAGTAATCCTAGGTATATCTCTGAGTTTCTTACTAAGATTAGTAATCTTTAAGATAGAGTAGCTAAAAGGAGACTTTTTATACTACCTAATATAGAGATTAACTATATTATTTTCTGCTACTTCTCTAAGTAGACTATAAAATATATTTTAAAGATCCTCTATAAGAACTACTAGAGTCTCCTTCTAGTCCCTTAAGTCTAAATAGAAGTTATAATTACTAAATAGGTTTAGTCTTAATAGGTATATATATAACTATAAAGTGTTAGGGAGGATACTTTAGCTAGTATACTAATTACTATACTTAAGTGTAAGCAATTAAGAGTATTATCTATAAAGGCTAAGCTAAAAAATAAAATAACTAGTACTCCTAACTAGAAAGCCTAAATAGATAACCTTACTACCTGCTTTAAGGATATAGAGATTAAGTAGATAAGAACTAGATACTATACTAATATACCTTAATATAACTATACTATTAATAAAGTAGGTATATATACTACTAATATATCTAACACCTAGCCTATATAGGAGCCCTTATAGTATAACTATTATAGTAGTAACTCTTATAACTATAGCTCTATATATAGAAAATATAGCTATATACTTTTTAATCTAAGAGGAGGCAGTTACTTAGACTCTATAGGCCTTAAATCTTACTACTAGCTAAGACCCCTGAGGTTTATAGAGACTATTAACTCTAATACCTACTATACTTATAGTAAGAAAGGATATTTTACTAGAAATTATAAAGCTACTAGAGCTTTCTCTAATATAAAACTATACTTATTTTATAGAGGCTACTAGTAGATTAGTGCTCTATAGAGTTCTCTCTATATCTAGGTTTCTAATAAAGAGATTAATAAAGGCTACTAATAAGGCTAATATAACCTAATAATTATTTCTTTTCTAATCCTTATAGCTAGTATAGATAAAACTAAATAGCTAGAAGCTAGTATACTTACCCTTTATAGATACTTTCTAAGCCTTTAGGGAGTTAAGTTCTAGCTTAAGAGCTATAAGTAGTCTAATAAGTGCGCCTAGTATGCTATATAGGGAACTCTGAGGCTCCTAATCTCTGCTTTAGCTGCAAAGACCCCTCCTATTAGTATAGTAATCTTAGATACTACCTATAATATTCTTAATATCTATATACTAGCTTCTAGTATTCTAGCTATAGTCCTCTCTATAGATATAGATATTAATACTATAACCAGATTGCAAACTTAGAACTACTATACTACTCCTTACTCTACTACTAGATCTAAGAAGAGGGTCTATATTATAAACCTAAATATAGCTTATTTTCCCACTCCACTCCTAGAACCTTATATTAAGAAAGTTATAGATAAGAATAAGGATACTCTAGTTAATAATAGCCTCTTAGAAGCTGCTAAGACCTCTTAATCTAAGTCTTTTATTATAATATTAGAGAGCTAAATCCTTATTAAAAACCTATAAGCTAAGTAAGTAGATAGGAAGATTACTATCCCTAAATTCTTTCTTTACTAGATCTAGTATAACTATAATAATATAGTCTATAAGTATATAAAGCTAGTTATTTAGAACTACCTCTAGTAGAATAGCAATTAATAGCTAGATATATTTATGCTTATAGAGAGAGACCTACTTAGCTATATTATAAAAGCCTCTAGATTAAGTAGCTAGCTTATATAAGAAATTAGATATTAGAATAATATATAAGCAGACCTAACCCTTATATCTTAGTATAAAGCACTCTTATAGGTAGAGGTTAGCACTATTAAAGCCTATATTCAGGCCTAAGTTTATAAGGAGGAGGCTATAGCAGTTTAGATACTTTATAGAGCTACTATACTAGACTAAGAACAGGGTTTAGATATAATTCTATTTTGCCTAATATCCTATCTAACCCCTTTCCCTTTAACTAGTATCTTTCCTCTCTTTATAGATATAATCTGCAGTTTCTAAGCCTTTATAAGTAGCTTAGTACTTTCTATCTTTAGTTAACTGCCTCTCTATAGCATAGCAGGTATTAATATAATAGATATTATCCTGCCTAGTACTTAACCTAAAGAGGACCTTAATATACTAGTTACTTTTCTTAATAATTTAGTAGAGTATCTATGCTATGCTATAGTTACCTACTAGTACTAAGTTCTTACTATATAGAACTTTATTATACTATACTTCTAGGTTATTATAAGGATTAGCTAGTCTATATACTTAGAGTAATATAGGATTATTAATACTAATATTACTATTAATATTATCTCTAAGAAATATATTAGCTATAATAGTATATAGGAGAGTATTATCTCTATATATCTTAGAGTTTAAGGCTTTATAGATACTTAAGTTATAGTAACTTTTAAGGGTATTATAGTTAAGGATATCTATATTAGCAGCTATTATATATCTAATATACTCTTCTTTATTAGCCTGTATAGTAAGATATCTAAGAATATAATCCTTAGGGCCCCGTTTATTATACATACTAGGATAATACTAGAATACTTACTAACTTAGATAATTAGTATCTTTTAGGCTAGTAATTAGAAAATCTATACTCCTTTAATGTTCTATACTTTAGATTCTACTAGTTACTTTACTACTATACTTCCTAACTCTACTAGCTTCTCTTATACTTAGTAAGCCTATTTAATTCCTATAGAGGAGGGAAAATAGAGGCTACTACTACTAATCCTAATATAGTAGCTAGCTTAGTAATTATAGGAATTAATAGATAACTAAGTAAGAGTCTATAACTATAGCCTTATAACTAGAAAGGCTAGCCTAGCCTATATATACTAGAGGAGGTAATACTAGTAGTAGAAGCTAAGTTACTAAAAGGCTTTAACTTTCTAGTCTAAGAGAAATTAGAGGAGGATAAGGAGGTCCTAGTAATATTTAATAAAGATAGTAATATCTTCTATATAGTACTTAAAGTCTCCCTTAAGCAGGCTATTATACTAAGAATAGAAGCAATTATCTAAGCTATTTTAGAATTATAAAGGTATGCTCCTAGGCGCTAATTCTATAAAGATAAGTAGCACTTTAACTATTATAAACCCTTTTTAAAGGAGTTTTATAGATATTACTACTAGAGGAAGAGAAAAGAAGCTAACTATATAGATCCTAACTATATACCTAGCTATAAAGTAGAGAAGATTCTAGTACTTCTAACTAATATTCTAAGTAAACCTCTCCTCTTCTAGAAATAAGGCAGAGATAGAGACTAGCTATTCTATTAGTAAAAGGAGAAGTTAATCCCTACTAAGCTATATAATAATACTAAGCTTATATTATTTAGAATAGCTAAATACCTCCTTATATATAGTAAGGCTACTCTTTTTAGAGACTAAAAGACTGCTATTAGTATCCTTAATATAAGAGGATCTAAGTATACTAAAGCTCTTAGCTATATAGTTAAGAGATTTAACCCTATTATCTAGAAGTATTATAAGGAGTAAGTAGTATATAAGACTAACTTACTAAAGTTTATAACTAATAAAAAGCTTTAGTAACTTCTTCTTTCTACTAAAATATACTCTTTGCTCTTTATAAATCTATTTAACTTAGAATAGGGGATTAGATTTAATATAGCTAATATCTAGATATACTATTAGTCCTACTAAGAAAAAAACCTCCTAGAAAAGGTTCTAATAAGAATCTAGGATAAACTGAGAACTAATTATATCTATAATAATATTCTATTCTTTATATATAGAGAGGTTAATATAATATATAAGATAAAAGATAAGAAAGTCTAGCTAGTTAATAACTTACCTTCTAATAGCTTAGTACTTAAAGGAGATCTAGAGTGGAAATTAAAGGCCTAGATAAAAGTAAAAAAGAATCTCAGACTAGTATTAGAAAGCACTTTTATAGATCTTATCTAATTAAAGTTTTTAACTATTTTTAAGGGGGAGTAACTTATAGCAGAATAACTTAATAAGATCCTAGTAATAGTAGACCACTTTAACCTAAAAGAGAAGAAGCTCCTCTTTAAAGTTCTGAGTAATAGAGAGAAGGCCCTTATATAGAGTTTTAAGTATTACAGATCTATTTATCTATCTATAGCTCTTCTATAAGTAATTAGAGTTATCTCTTATAAGGCTTAGTAAGTGAGAAGTATACTAATCCTAAAAGCTTTAGAGGGTAATATAATAATAATTTTAAAGGATAGGCTAAAGAAGAGTATTTTTAAGTAAAGCTATATAGCCTACTAAAACCCCTTCTTTCTAGTTAAAAAGAAGGATAGAAAGATATATCTTATTAACTCTATAATTAAGGTTAATACTATTACTCTATATAATATAGCTTTACCCCTATCTAGTAATAAGTTTTTAGAAGACTTTATAATATACTAGCTTCTCTTACTATTAGATTTCTTTTCTAGATATAACTAAGTCCTACTAGATCTATATAGCTATAATATTATAACCTTTATAATACTAATTAGCCTCTTTTAGATATATACCCTGCTTTAAGAAGCTACTAACTCTATAGTCTAGTTTATAAGGGTTATAATATAAATTCTATATAACTTAATCCTAACCTATTATAAAGCTTTTCTTAATAATATAGCTATTAAGAGCCCTACCTTAAAGTATAATAATAAAGAAGTCTCTAGTTATTCTAGACTATATAGATATATTCTAGAGTATATCTAGAATATTAATAAGGTTCTTATTAATATTAAGTTAGCTAGCTATACTATTACTATTAAGAAATTATAGTGGGCCTAGTAATCTATTACTATTATAGGATATATTTATAGTACTAATAGTTAAAGGCTAGAGGAATTAAAGATTATTAAAATTAGAGAATAGGGGGTTTATAATAACCTTACTAATCTTAGATCCTTCCTTAGTGTTACGATATTCTATTATATTTAGGTTTAGGGGTTTTTAGCTATAACTAGGCTGCTTATAGTGCTCTTAAAGAAGGATACTCTATTTAAATAGAACTAGCCTTAACAGTTAGCTATAAACACTTTTAAGGACTAACTTATCTCTACTCCTATTCTTATTAAGCTTAACTATAGTGCTAATATAGATAAAATCTACCTTATAGTTAATACTAATAGCCTTAGTTAGGGTGCTATTCTTAGTTAATATATTAATAGTAAGTATACAGTTTCTAGATATAAGAGTAGCTTATAGACTAGTATAGAGCTAAACTATAATACTAAGAAGAAGGAGTTAAGGGATATATTTAAGGCTCTTAAATAAGTTTACTTTTACCTCTATAATTACTACTTTATGCTAGAAATAGATACTAAGACCCTTATTACTTAGCTTAATAGTGCTGCCTCTAACCTACCTAAAGCCCTTATTATTTAATAGATCTTATAGATTTATATATTTAACTTTAAAGTTAAGCACCTACCTAAAAGCTAGAATACTATAGCTAATAGATTATTTTATAAACCTAGTAAACTATTAGATAAGCTTAACTAAGATACTAAAGGAGAAATTAATAACTAGATTAATAAGTAAATCTTCTTTATAGATCTAATTGCTATCTCTTTTTTTAATAAAGTATAAGTAGATAGAGATAGAGTCTGTCCTACTAAGATCCTTATTACTAAAGTTAATAACATTCTATAAGAGTCTCTGAGACTTATAAATATTTCTAATACTATGCTAGATAGCTCTTTATACTAGAATTGCTATTTATGCTAAATTACCTACTATCTTAGTACTTTAAGATAGCTAGATAGAATTAAGCCTAGTTTATACTATAAGTTTAAGGAGGAGGCTGGGAAATTCTTTTTAAAGGATAAGTTATTATTTATATATTCTAGTATATATAAGCCTACCCTATAATAAGTTATAGATAATTTATAGATCTAAACTAAGCTTATTATAAAAGTATACTAAGAAAGTAGGTATAGGGAATATAATATAGTTATTAAATAGTTAGTAGAGTAGTATTACTAATATAGCCTCTATTAATAAGTTAGCAAATAAGTCTAAACTTATAAAGATTATTAAAAGTATAAACCTAGATATATAGATAACCCTCACTATTTCTTAGTGCTCTTAGAGCTACTATTTACTTATATAGTGTTAGATATATAGAAAGTTAGTAAATAGGATATAGTTAAAGCCTGGTATCTTCTAACTAGGTGGGTAGAAGCTTAATAGATATAGTAAGCTAACTCTTACCTTATTACTAAGTTTATATAGGAGGATATTATTTATTACTATAGGCTTTATAGTATACTTATTATTAATAGAGGCTCTAAGAATAAGGGTATAGTTATTAAATTTAACTATAAGTATAGGCTTAAGCAAAAAGTCACTACTATATATAACCTATATGCTAATAGTATTATTAAAGTTAGCTACTAGACTATTATATATACTCTTGCTACTTAGATAAAGAATATAGGTAAGGACTTCTAGCTATCTTTCTAGACTATATTATTTGCTAATAGAACTTCTATTAGGGCTTTAACTAGCTATAGCTTTTTCTATCTGCTCTATAAGTATAAAGCTATAACTCTAATAGAGATATTTATACTAACTTAGAGAGTATTAGTATAGAACTAGGTAATAATACTAGAGGAGGAGCTTTTTATATAGATAAGAGCTTTTAAATAGCTTAATAAGGACTATGCTGCTATATAGAAGATAATTATAGCCTAGTATAAGCATATTATAGATAGGTTTAATTACTAGAAATACTATATCTTATATAGTTAGGAACTAGAAGTGGGTAACCTTATTCTAGTATTTAATATTAAATAGCATATAGATAAGTTTTTAGATACTAAGCTTAACTACTATTAGAAAGGCCCCTTTAGGGTCTATTTAAAGGCTCCTAGTAATACTTTATATTAGCTTAAGACTCTTATAGGAAAACCCCTTTATAGATTAACTTATACTAGGAACTGCTTAAAGAAGTTTATTAAGGCCCTAAAAGGTTTTTAGAAACTAGAAGATATTAATTAGTATAGACTTAATCTTATAGACTAACTTAATAAGATTTACTCTACTTATAGTTACCTCTACTCTAATAAAGGTAATAAAGAAGAAGTAGAGAAACCTTTTACTAACTCTAATAATACTAACTCTCTATTAATAAGTAACCTAGATAGTAATATTCTATAATAGATTATATACTTAGTAGTGTATTTATAGGCCTTAAAGGAGGCTCTTAACTAGATAAGAGCAATATAGGAACTTTGCATAGAGCTTTAGCTATTTAATCTAGTTAGGGATAGTTAGTATACTAAGATAGAGGATAATACTATATAACCTGCTAGAATTAGCTCTATTATAGAAGATTAAACCCTTTTATATCTATAATAGGTGAGGCTTATACTTTTAGGGGGAGACTTACTATACTCTCTGCTTTAATTATTTAACTATAATTCCTCTGCTTAGTATATTAGAGTAGATTATAGGGATAATACTAAGGCTAGCTTACTTATATCTATATTATTCTGCTTGCTATTTAAGTCTACTCTTATACCCCTATAGTTCTAATCTTACTAATAATAATAGTGTCCAGTTTAAGTATTATAGTTATATTAGGGATTATACTGCTAAGGTTACTGCTATGCTTATAGTAAGTTCTGCTATATAGAACCTATTAGGAGTATACTATAACCTTCCTGGTAATTAGTATGCTCTATTTCTCTCTGTTACTACTTAGGTATTCTATATCTTATCCTAGAAGATCCCTCTTTATAGCCTCCTGCTTTAACTAAATAGCCTTCTACTTTAAGTACTAGGTTCTAGCTTACTATTACTTAGAAAGTCTTTAAATTATAGTTTAACTTTAGTGGTTTAGCTGTGTTTATAGTGCCTAGCTAGTTATTTTTTATATTACTGCTCTAGATTAGACTTCTATACTTAGTGTTCTAAGGGGGGTATATCCCTATATAATATTATATTATTTTGTATTATCTATCTACTCTTCTTTAGTTTCTACTCTTATAGTAATTATTTATCTATTTTATATTTATAATAATATTCTTGCTTTTAAATTAACTCTTTGCTTATTCTCTTATATAACTATAGCTTTATATAGGTAGTTAGGTTAGTGAGTTTTCCTAGCTGCAAATAGTTATATTACTAAAGAAACTAGAGATAGAGGAACCCTCCTATCTATATTTTAAAGTGCTCTACTATATTAGAAAAGTATTATTATAGCTAGTTAATTTTATCTAATTTACTAAGACTTTGTGTAATTTTTCCTGATTTCTTCTATATTATTTTATATAGAGTATATATATTAAAGCATTTTAAGGTTAAATAAAGAGGATTTTATTTATTAATTTATATTTTTAGGTTTATAAAGACTGCTATATATATAGAATATTATATTAGTTCTTTCTTTTTTCTGCCTTTCTCCTTTAAACTCTAGTTAGGATTTTAACCTGTTCCCTCTTATTAGAAATAGAAATATCTAAATTAGCTAGAGGGTAACTAATAAGGATAAATAGTGACCTAGATTTATGCTCCTTTAGCTAAGTTTTATAGTGCTCTACTATAGTTCTAAACTCTAGATAAGTTACTCTAGACCTCTCTATAGTCTACTAGTTAATCTAGGATTAGGTAACTATCTCTTTAAATTTACTGCTCTATTATTCTAGATTACCTATACTATAGCTAAAAGCTTTATAGTTTCTCTTAGAGTTAAAGAAATACTTAGAATCTTATTTATAGTAAAGATAGTTAGTATAAGTGTTACTAGGTATACTTATATACTTAAAGTATAGTTTATAGATCTAAGCTCTAATAGCCTTATTATAGAGAGAGTAAGTGTGCTACTTATAACTGCTATAAGGAACTATATTATAATCTCTATTAGCTTAAATATAGAAGCTATAGCTAACTTTAGGTTTATTAGGATTAATTATCTTTACTAACTAAAGTCTAAAGGTGCTTATAACTGCTAAGGTGATAAAGATATACTTATAGAATAGTAATCCCTTTTCTATTATACTCTAGTAGCAAGGACTAGTATAAGCCTTCTAAAACTAATAAATAATAATCTTATAGTTATTTAAAGGCAGAACTTTTATATAGAAGTCTACTTTTTAGTATAGCTAGAAAGGCTCTAGAAGCTTAAGTAAGTACTATATAAGGGATACTATAACCTATATAAGAAGGTTAGTAAATATATAAAGTAAGAGCTAAAAGAGTAAGCCTACTTATTATAAAGGAGTTAATAGAGGGCTTAATATATAGAGGGGAGTTATAGTCTCTCTTATTAGAGATTAGTTTATTTATAAAAAGCTAGAAAATATACTTTCTTAGCTAAGTTAGTATATAAGAATTATTAGGGTTCCTGATAGAAGCTATAACTAATAAGTATTAAAGAAGGCTTAAGGTTATGCTTTATAGATATAAAAGAGGAATTACTATTTCTATTATATTATAGAGAAAGAAGAAAAAGCTAGAGAGAGCTAGAGGGAGTCTAGTTATATAACCTAGTTACCCTGCCTCTTATTAAATTATTTACTTAAAGGGTTAAGCCTTTTTTATAGTTAAGATTAATTAGATAAGAAAAGGAGTTAACCCTTATAACTATCTCCTCCTGCTACCTATTTTTATTCTATCTCTTTATTCTAGGTAGTTAATAATTAGTAACTAGCAGCCTACTCTCTTTAATCTATATATAAATAACTACTTTATCTCTCTTAATATAAATAGATTTAACCTATTAATAATTAATTTAGTATTATAGCTTAACTTAATTTATATTCTAAGCTCCCTTTATAGATATTTAAGTATAAATTCCTGCTCTAATCTATACTTACCTATATATAACCCTCTTCTTATAATATTATAGACTTTTACTCTCCTATACCACTTATATAACCTTCTCTCCTTATTAGAAGCCTTAATTAAGTCTATAATTACTTCTATCTACCCTATTCTTAATAATATCTTTATTTAAGGGTTTCCCTACTAAGATTACTAATATCTAGGTTAAGAAAGTGTTCCTTATTACTGTTTTAGAGAAGTTTTCTTAGAAGAGAAATAAGTAGAATAGTAAGCTCTTAGAGACTATAGTTATATCTACTAACTCTATTCTTTTTAGGAGGACCTTAAATATTCTAGCTATAAGGATTAATAAGTAGCACTTAGCTAGGTAGGTGCTTCCTTTCTGCCTCTAATTTCCTCTTAAGTTAAATAAGAACCTTAAATATAAAGAGCTTTAGTAGCTTTACTCTAGTATTTCTATAACTTAACTCTATATTTATCTCTAATAGTTTTAACCTACTAGATCTTAATAACTAGACTAGGCTAAAGGGAATAAAGGAGGGTTAGTTATTATAGTTAATTTATTTAATCTATAAAGAACTATTTAGACTAAGACTTTCCCTTTAGCTTCTAATATAGAGACTGGTTTTTAACTTCTTACTTATAATCTTTCTAATAGAATTAGCCTTATTAAATAATACTATACTTCTACTAATACTAGGATTAAAGATAGTAGAGCTGCTATATAGAAAAGCTAGCTTACTATATTTATTCTCTAATTACTAGCTAAGAAGAGTATTAGTAAAGAAGTAGTTTTTTACTCTGCCTTACTTATTAACTAACTTTTAGGCTTTTCCTACTTCTATAATAACTTCTAGTATAATAGAAAGGCAGAATTATATCTTAAAATACTAATTAGGTCTATAATAGCTATCTATAAGTCTCTTAATAGTATAATATCTATCCTTAAATACTTAGTTAAAGTTATCTATATACTCTAACTCTAAGAAGGGCAGCTATAAATATTAGATATGCTCTGCTTTAAGTAGCTTTGCTACTATATATAACTAGAGTTAGCTAAGTACTAGACCAGTTCTTCCTTTAAAGAGATCTTTAATATATAGATAAATTAAATTACTTCTAAGTTTTATAATAGGGATCTAGAGGCAAATAGTGTGGTCTTTTTAACCCTATTAAGGACTGCTAATAGAGCTAAGTATATTAAAAAGATTATCTCTCTGCTATATAATAAGAAGATTTAGAAGATAATTTATACTTAGAACTTTATAGTTTCTAACTTTATATTTATAGAGGGATTAATCCTAGTATAGCTCTATCTTAGATACTTTAAGATACTTAACCTTAACTTTAAAGTATTTATACCTAATATTTAAGTAGTAGGAGCTTTTATACCTATTAATATATCTATTAAGCTCCTTATAGACTTAAATCTAAGTCTATTTAAGGACTATAATACTAGAGTAAGAGATATTATTAATAATTACCCTATAGTTAATACTATATAAAACTATGCCTACTAGAATAGGATTATTACTACTATATACTAAGAGAATAGATAGATAGGGGAGAGGGCCTTTAACTTTTATAATAATAAGCCTTCTCTTTGTCCAGGTTATAGCCCTTACTATACTAATAACTCTAGATAACCTATCTATATTAATAACCCTTATAGTACTCTGGAACTCCTAGTTATAGATCTAGCTAGTAATCTAGGACTGCTAAAAAATAAGATAGAGAAAAAGGAGACACTTAACTAGTATATTAAGTTAAGTTAGGATACTATACTGTTTTTACAGACCTAATTCTATTATAGGTTTAATATAACTAGAGGATAGGCTAAGTAGTCTCTATTAGTTATCTAATACTACCTTACTTATCTCTATAATATTTAAGGGAAACTAGTAATAGGGACCTATTTTAAGGTAGAAGAGATATATTACCTTACTAAGTTTAATATATATAAGTTAGGTAAATATATATAGATCCTAGAAAGATAAGTTACCTAGCAAATAAGAGCAGTGCCCTCTCTTAGTAGGTACTAGGTCTTAATATTATTAATTATAGATATCTATTATAACCTACTTACCTAGTTAGATATTACTATCTTTTATATTTAGTATAGTAGTAATTACTAGGTAATAATAGTAGTAAACTAGGAAAGGGGGACTACTTACTATACTAACCTAATTTAGAGTGGAAATTCTAATAGACTATTTATAGAGGTTATAGAGGACCTCTTTTAGTACTATAAGCTTCTTAGAGCTTCTATTAATATTTATACTCTCTTTTAGAAGAATACTATAGTTAGATCCTAGCTCTAATAGCAGGATTTATAAATATATAGTCTCAGAGTAGTAGATTAGATTAGAGCTTATATTTATAAGAGTATTATTAATAGTGCAGTATTAGTAGTAGCTATAAAAGGAGTAGTGAGGAGGAATTAATTCTAAATTATTACCTAGTATATCTTAAAAATCACTGCTAAGTTTATAAAATACCCTATACTTTATAGTAACAGACCTTTATAGATACTCTAGGTAAACCTCCTTATAGTAGAATTATATAGTGATACTAGTAAGATATAGCTTTTAGTACCTGGAATACTCTCCTTTCTACTTCCTCTTAAAGTATTAAGGCTTTCTATAAGGACTTTTACCTTATACTATATAAAAGGCTAGGTTAGTAAGCCTAATAGTAGGAAACCTACCCCTTATTGCTCTAGTAGAGCTAGCTCCTATACTATTATAGATCTAGACTTATCTACTTTTAGTTCCTATAATACTCTGCTACCTCCTAGTAATAATAACTCTAGCCTTATAGATCTAGGTTTAACCCTATCTAATCCTTTTATTTTGCTAGCTAGACTGCCTACTACTAGGTAAGATATAACCCCTTTATGCCCCTCTGCTCTAGCACTATACTAGACTATTATTACTAGGAAATACCCCCTATATCTAACTTTATCTAATATTTTTAAGCCTATCTGTAATAGCTATAAGGACTATATTATAGAGTAAGTTAACTGCTAGTAATAGATTAAAGATAGTATCTCTAAGAGTAACTATAGCTATTACTTTTTATAGCTGCCTAGCTAGTATAGTTAGAGATAATATAAGTAAGATTTAGATTAGAATAAGACTTATAAGCTTATAAAAGATAGGTCTAGGTAAAGAAGACTAGAATAGTATAACTATAGGAAGAAGTAATTAGGTCTATAATAATCTAGGAGGAATAATTAGGTAGTATAGAGATTACCTTTTCCTTTATAAATAGTAGTTTTTATTTATATAATTTTTCTTTAGTATATAGTCTTTTTCACGGGATATTAAGGTAAGACTATAGGGGATAATTAAGACAGGGCAGTATAAATAACCTAGTTTAGAGGGTGCCTAGATAGGTATATTAGTTAGCTTAGTATAGCAGGACTTTTACCTTATTAAGAGTAGAGAGAAGGATAGAGGAATATTATTAGTTAGTATTATTATAGTTTATCTTATTATTTAGAAGCTTTTATTACTTTTACTTAACAGATTGTATTTATAATAAGGTTATTATGCTTAGAGAGATCCTTTCCTTTATTCTAGGGCTTCTAGATATAAAGCTGCAATATTATAATATTTCTGTATGAGTGTGTGGGAGTGTGTGGTTTTGTTGTTTTTGTCTTAAGGTTCTCAGTCTGTTTCACTACTCTTAATTAAAGAGTATTATAATAAATAATAATAAAAATCTACTCTTAAATAAAGAGTATTATAATAAAAATAATATAAATATATATTCTCTTAAATATAAAGAATATTAAAAATAAGTAAGAAGAAATATATTCTTCTTTATATACTATAATAAACTCTAATATACCTTTTAATAAAAGTAATAATAATACTATACCTATAAATAGAGACTAATCTCTCTATAATAATAATAATAATATAAGAGATTATTCTATCTCTAATTATAAATAATAATAATTATAAAATTAAAAACTAAGAGATTAATTTCTCTCTAGTTATAATATTATAAAGAGATTTTTTCTCTTAATATATAAATTAATAAATTATAAATAATAATAATAATAATATCCTTAAGAATTTCTTAAATCCTAGAGTAATAAATCTAAATATAAAATATATTATAATCTCTATAATATAGAGATACTCTTTCTATATTAAAAAGGGGAAAATATATAATACTTTAATAATATATAAGAGAATAAATATATTCTCTAAATACCTTTTAGAGTTTCTACTCTATAATATATAATACTATTTACTATATAATAATATCTATATAAAAGAAAGAGATTTATCTTTCTTAAATAAATATTTAATAATATATATATATACTATTTTCTCTCTATATAATAGAAAGAGAGATTAATGACTATATAATAACTATATAAAAGAGAGATCTCTAATTAAGAGATATATATATATCTCTCTTTAATACTTTAATACTATAAAACTCTTTTTAAGCAAAGAGTTAATAATAATAATAATAATAATAATAATAATAATAATAATAATAATAATAATAAATAATAAATAATAATAATAATAAATAATAATAATAATAAATAATAATAATAATAATAAATAATAAAGAAGAATAATATAGTTCTTCTTAATAAAATATATAAGGAAATTTAGATTTAGACCACTCCTTATCTATATTAAAAAGAATTAATAAATAATAAAGAAAAATAATATATTTCTTCTTAATATATAATAATATATAAGGAAATTCAGATTCAGACCACTCCTTATTAAAATTATAATAATAATAATAATAATAATAAAGGTTTATCTTATATAAGCTATATAATATAAAAAGTAATAGCCTTTATAAACCTGCCTCTTAATAATTATATATATAAAGATTCTATTTAAAATATAATAGAATTTAATAATAGTAGAGATATAAGGTCTATAGTATAGCTTACTATAGATCTTATTAAAAGGATTATAAAGATAAACCTATAATATAATAATATAATAATAATATACTATATTATAATAAATACTTCTAAGTATATAAAAATCCCTTAAAAAGGAGCTATATATATATAAAGATCTTTTCTAAAAAGGGTAGCCACCTATATATAATAATAAAAATCCTCTACTATATATATAAAGCCTAATACTACTCCTAAAATAAAAAGGCTTTCTTACTTAAAGGGTTAGATCCTTACCCTCATAATATAAATATTATAATAAATAAAGTCTTAGAAGTATATATAAGTATAAAGGCTTATATATAAATAAGAAGTATAAAAATAATAAATAATACTCCCTATATATAATAAGGGGGGAATATTAATACTCTCTATATATAGTAAGGGGTGAATATAAATACTCCTATATATAGTAAGGGAGAATATAAATACTCCCTATATAAAGTAAAAGGAGAATATAAATAATAATATATCTATAATATATAATACTTCTTATAAAAGCCTATTTTAGGTCTACTAGAGAAAACTAATCTTCTAGAATTTAATATATTCTAGAGATATATATATAAAAGAGGATCTCTAGTTCTATAAATAATAGGTATTTAAAAAACAAACCTAAAGTAAACTATATCCCTAATTAATATCTATATAACTAAGAGATTATATAATACCTATCTAAGGTTATTTACTAGAGTATAATAATATATATAAAGAGATAACCTATAATAATAATAAGATACTCTAGGTTTTTCCTTAGAAATATAATAAAATAAGAAGTTTTACTTCTAAAGTACCTAATATATAATATAATAATAAAAAGGCTATAATACTTATAATATATAAAAAACATAACATAAAGGTATTTAGGAGGTTTCTTCTATATCTATTAAAATAAGGGTTTTTACTAGGAAATAAAGCCTTAATATAATAATAATAATAATAGCTATCTATAATAATAATAGCTATATATAAAAGGCTTATAATAAGATATATAT
>JAVHLV010000669.1:0-16430 GCA_036785495.1 Colletotrichum neosansevieriae
ATACTTAGTTATCTATATTAAGGCTTATAGTATACTACTTAAGCAGCTTCTATATCTTATCTATAAATACTAACTATAATAGCTATAGCTTATATATAGCTCTATTATAGAGCACTTTAATTCTAAGAAACTATTATACATTCTAACCTTTTTTAAGGTAGTAGCGCTTCTAGAAGGTATTTATAGCCTCCTTTATACTTTTAGTATACTTATAAGGAAATACTAATATATAATTATCTATGTAAAAGAAGAATATCACTTATCTATACTACTAGTAGCAGTTCTTACTAGCTACCTATTTAAAGTTAAGTATAGTAAGACTAGCCTCTAAATACTTTTACTAAAGCAGTAGTAAGTAGTATAGTTTATAAAGCACCTTTTATAGATATAAAACCTTACTATTATAGTAGTAGCCTAGTAGTATACTTATAAACACTATTTTATTAATAGATATATATATAAATATATTTATAGTATTATATTATAATAACTCTATATTAAAATAAGTAGCTATAGCTATTAGCACTTAGAAAGATATATCTATAAGTATTACTATATATATATCCTATATATCTTTTACGTATTAGTTACCTTAAATTATAAGTCTTGCTTTAAACTTTGCTAACTGCCTATATTTATTAAGTTTATATATATAAATCTAGTAGTAGCTAAGCACTTAGTAACTATAAGCCTCTTACTTTACTACTTTATACTAAAACTATAATACTTTATATCTCTTTAAGTGAGATTTCTTAGCCTCTAGAAATTCCTTTATAAATAGATATAGTCTTATAAGCCTATTATATAGTGCTAACTAATTATAAAATATAGATAGAGGAGGTAACTTAGACTAGGAGTAATCTAATAGAGCAGCTATTTTATCTAATTTACTTAGACTACTATATATTATAGTACTTCTATAGCGCTCTATACTCTCTAGCCTTTATTCTTTAGCTATAATAGATACTTACTATTATAGATCTATCTTATCTATAGCTGCTTTAAGAGTATAACCTACTCTTATTAAAATTTTAGAGGTATTCCACTCTATATATATACTTAGTAAGTAATTAGTCTAGGTGCTCTAGGCTATAGAGCTATCTTCTAATTATATAGTCTTATACTTCTAGTATAGCTATATATAGCCTACTAGAAAGATAGCTTTAAATGAGATCTATAGTATATAGTAGTGCTAGAGTAATAATAATTTATATTATCTATTTTTATTTATATATTTTAAAGAGTAGTTATATCTTTCTCTATACCCCCTTATACTTATAAGTATACTCTATAGAGCTATAAAAAACGCTATTAGTAGGGTCTCTAGAGGGGTTATTAGTTTAAAATAAGCATTTATATAGATAGAAGTATTATTTATTTCTAGTATAGTAGTAGTAGCTAGGGCTACTAAGTTCTATAATAGTAATAATATAGTTATATCTATATTCTTTAGTACTATAGCTTCTAAATCTTCTATATACTTATTAGTATAGTTATTATACTTAACTACTTTATCTATCTCCTTATTAATATCTTATAAAGCAGCTTATATATAGCTCTTACTAATTAGCTAGTTAATCTACTCTTATATTATAGTAAGATCTATATACTAAAACTCTTTAGTAAGCTTCTGTAAGTTACTATTAAAAACTTCTTCTTATTAAATATTATATTATATATAGTAAATACTTCTATATATAGTGGGTTCTATATATAAAAGGAGTTACTAGATATATAGCCTACTAGGAAGTTAATAAATATATATAGTGTAAGCCTCTTATAGTATTATTGCTTAAGTTAAGCTTCCTTTATTATAGTAAACACCTTATAGCTATAAATATAAAGATATAAGAGGTTAGAGCATATATAGTTAATAGACTTACTTACCTAAAAGTGTTTATAGAATAGCTTATAGAGTGTTTACTAGCCTCTTACTGCTATAGGTATATAGTTATATAGATAGGTAGATAACTTTATTATTTTAGGCTATAGTATATTTAGTAGCTTTATACTTATTACTATAGCTTTTATATACTCCTTAATTATAGCACTAACTTATTCTGCTCTGCTATTCTATGCTTAAGTATTAGTAGTAGATAGCTTAAGGTAGATACCTTATACCTTAATAGCAGCAATAATATATGGGTGCTTTATAAGCTTAAGGTCTATTTTAATCACCTTTATATATATTTTATACTATATTAAGAGTATTATTAAGTAGTTCTTAATTACTATAAGAAGCTTATCTATACCTTATTATATAAGATAGAAGTTCTAGGTATATACTATAGGCTAATCTATTATAAGTAGTGCTAAGTAATACCCTTTATAGCCTTTATTATAGTTATAGAAGTCTAGAGTAATATATTTACCTAGCTCTATATACTTAACAGACTCTTATAGTACTTATTATACTTAGTAGCAAACCTTACTTATACTATAGATATTATAGTTAATTATTATAATAGGCTTACTTTCTTAGATAAAGCAGACTTCTCTTATACTATTTAAGAGATATTAAATAGCTTCTAGGCCTAGATATCTAAGATACTAATATTATATTATAGTATTACTATAAATAGGCTATTGCTTTATTATTATATTATATATATATATATAGTGCTTAGCTAGGGGTTACTAAGCACTTATAAAGAATATAACACCTATCTTATCCTTTTCACCCTATAGTAGGGCACCCCCTAAGATCTCTCTATACTTAAGAACCTACTAGTAATATCTCTTATTTAGTATATAGAGGTAAGTATAATCTAATCTTTAAAGATAGTTATTTTATAGGCTTATATTTTACTAAATACTATACTAGTATAGCTTTCTAAGTAATATAAGGTTACTTATAAACCTATAGCAGAGTGCTATATTATATAGTTATAGGCATATTATGCTTTTATTATACCTCTTTACTTTAATATTAACTATACTATATCTCTTAATAGAGACCTAGTATATATCTACTAAGATAGGGCAGTACAGATAGCCCAGTTTAGAGAGTGCCCAGATAGATATATTAGTTAGCATAGTATAGCAGGACTTTTGCCTTATTAAGGGCAGAGAGGAGAATAGAGGAGCATTATTAGTTAGTATTATTATAGTTTATCTTATTATTTAGAAGCTTTTATCACTTTTGCTTAATAGATTATATCTATAGTAAGGTTATTATACTTAGAGAGATCCTTTTCTTTATTCTAGAGCTTCTAGATATAAAGCTATAATATTATAATATTTCTATATAAGTATATAGAAGTATATAGTTTTGTTATTTCTATCTTAAGGTTCTTAGCCTATTTTAATAGTGCCTAGAAGTGGATTCTTCTCTTTTAAGACTTTCTCTATAGTGCTTAAAAGGGGTATACTTCTATGCTATATAAATAGGCTTATATTTAATATAGGACTATAATATATTATTCTAGCTATTTAATAGAATATTAACTTTATAAACTTAGTAGCTATAATAATAGTTTTTATAAAATAATATTTAGAAGTCTCTTTATAAATCTAATCTAAAAAAACACTAGATATAATAGCTATATAGTTAGAGTTTTTAGATAGAAATACTTAAAACTCTAAAAATCTAGCTATAATAGTTTTAGACTTTACTAAATTAAAAAGTTTTCTCTTTTCTTTTTAGCTCTTATAAAAGTAGAGCTAGTATCTGCTTTCTATAACCTAGAACTTAATAATTAGTAATAAAGTAATAAATTAATAATACTAGTTAGGCTAATAAGCTTAACTAAGGGGATTTAGACTCTATCTTAGTTACTATATAGTTAATATTTATAGGATTAAGGAAATTATAGTATTATATTACTTATAAGAAAGAATAGAAAAGAGTCTATAAACTTATAGATAGGATAGAGGCTATAACTACTTCTAGCTATATTAAAAAGGAGAGCTTATATACTTATAGGAAAAATAGAGGCTATAATTACCTCTAGCCTATAATTTATAACTACTATCTAGAAAGAAAAGGAGATTAAAGCTCTCTCTCTCTCTATTTACTTAATTATTATAGATTAAATTACTATATAACTCTTCTCTTTTATTATTAGATAATTTAAATATTAATAAACTTTAGTATTAATACTAATATTAAATTATAATAAATTATATTAACTACTTACTATACTATATCTAAGTAATACTTTAAGAAATCTAAGAGAGCTCTTAAAGTTAGTATATCTGCTTTAAACTCTTTTAGCTTTAAGAACTATACTCTAGATATAAAACCCTTTAAGGGAGCTATATTTAAGAATATTTAGAAATAAGCTTTTTACTTTACTACTATAAATAATAATAGATCTAAGAAGTTTTTACCTTTATAGTTTTAAAGTGCTAAGATTAGCTACTAGATCTATATTAGTGAGGATATCTATAATAAGTATAAGAACTATAGAGGTATAGCTTCTCTTAGATTATAGAAAGTAAGCCTAGACTAGCAGCTAGATAAGATTATATCTATAAAGGCTATTACTATATCTTTTATAAAAGATTTAGCCTCTCTATTTACTATTAGTATTATAGAAGTAATTAAGAAATTAGCTAAAACTATATAGAAGTAGTATACTACTACTCTAATTATTTCTTATAGTTTAGAAGTCTCTAAGTTTACTAGTAATAATATTTCTAACTTCTTTAAGGATTATCTATTTTATACTAAGCTTTATAGATAGAATAAGGAGAAGATAATTATTCTAGTTAGTTAGTACTATATTAAGACCTATTAGTAAACCTTTAAGAGTATTTCTACTTAATATAATAATTAGCTCTTTTTTAAAGATAACTTTTATAAGATATATAGTATTATAGACTCTAATACTTATCTAAACTCTAATAAGAAGCTTTAAAGCCTTATTTCTAGCCTAGAAATTAGTAACTCTAAGTATATTTCTAAATTTCTTACTAAGATTAGTAACTTTTAAAATAGAGCAGCTAAAAGGAGACTTTCTATACTATTTAATATAGAGATTAACTATATTATCTTCTATTACTTTTCTAAGCAAACTATAAAGTATATCTTAAAGATCCTCTATAAGAATTACTAAAGTCTCCTTTTAGTCTTTTAGATTTAAATAGAAGTTATAATTACTAAATAGATTTAGTCTTAATAGATATATATATAACTATAAGATATTAGAGAAAATACTCTAGCTAATATACTAGTTACTATATTTAAGTATAAGTAATTAAGAGTGTTATCTATAAAGGCTAAGTTAAAGGATAAGATAACTAGTACTCCTAACTAGAAAGCCTAAGTAGATAACCTTACTATATACCTTAAAGATATAGAGATTAAGCAGATTAGAACTAGGTATTATACTAATATACCTTAATATAACTATACTATTAATAAAGTTAGTATATATACTACTAATATAACTAATATCTAGCCTATATAGTGAAACTGGCTGAGAACCTCAAAACAAAAACAATAAAACCACACACTCCCACACACTTATATAGAAATATTATAATATTATAGCTTTATATCTAGAGGCCCCAGAATAAAGGAAAGGATCTCTCTGAGCATAATAACCTTATTATAGATATAACCTGTTAAGTAAAAGTGATAAAAGCTTCTAAATAATAAGATAGATTATAGTGATACTAACTAATAATACTCCTCTATTCTCCTCTCTACTCTTAATAAGGTAAAAAGTCCTACTATACTATACTAACTAATATACCTATTTAGACACCCTCTAAACTAGGCTATCTATACTACTCTGTCTTAATTATCTCCTATAGTCTTACCTTAATACCCTATAAGGAAAACTATATATTAAAGAAAAATTATATAAATAAAAGCTACTATTTATAAAGAAAAAGGCACTCCTTATACTGCTTAATTACTCCTTCTAGATTATTATAAACCTAATTACTTCTTCTTATAGTTATACTATCCTGGTTTTCTTTATCTAGACCTATCTTCTTTAAGCTTATAAGCTTTATTCTAATCTAAACCTTACTTATATTATCCCTATCTATACTAGCTAGATAGCTATAAAAAGTAATAACTATAGTTACTCTTAGAGATATTATCTTTAATCTATTACTAGTAATTAACTTACTCTATAATATAGTTCTTATAGCTATTATAGATAGGCTAAAGAATATTAGATAAAGCTAGATATAGGGGATATTTTCTAGTAATAATAGTTTAGTATAGTGTTAGAGTAGGAGAGTATAAAGGGGTTATATCTTATCTAGTATTAGGCAGTCTAGCTAGTAAAATAAAAGGGTTAGATAGGGTTAAACCTAGATCTATAAGGCTAGAGTTATTATTACTAGAAGGTAGCAGAGTACTATAGAAACTAAAAGCTAGTAAGTCTAGGTTTATAATAGTATAGGAGCTAGCCCTACTAGGGTAATAAGGGGTAGATTTCCTGCTATTAAGCTTACTAACCTAGCCTTCTATATAGTATAAGGCAAAGATCCTTATAAAAAGCCTTAGTATTTTAGGAGATAGCAAAAAAGAGAGTATTCTAGATACTAGAAGCTATATCTTACTAGTATTACTATATAATTCTACTATAAGGAGATTTATCTAGAATATCTATAAAGGTCTATTACTATAAAGTATAGGATATTTTATAAACTTAGTAGTAATCTTTAAAATATACTAAGTAATAATTTAAAATTAATTTCTCCTTGCTACTCCTTTTATAGCTACTACTAATACTATACTATTAATAATACTCTTATAAATATAGGCTCTAATCTAATTTACTACTCTAAGACTATATATCTATAAATCCTACTATTAGGGCTAGGATCTAACTATAGTATTCTTTTAAAGGAGGGTATAAATATTAATAGAAGCCCTAAAAAGCTTATAGTACTAGAAGAGGTTCTCTATAGCCTCTATAAATAGTCTATTAGAATTTCTACTCTAAATTAGATTAGTATAGTAAGTAGTTTCCCTTTTTTAGTTTATTACTATTATTATCTAGTAGTTACTACTATATTAAATATAAAAGATAGTAATATCTAACTAGGTGAGTAGGTTATAATAGGTATCTATAATTAATAATATTAAAACCTAGTATCTGCTAAGAGAGGGTACTGCTTTTATTTACTAGATAACTTATCTTTCTAGAATTTATATATATTTATCTAACCTATATATATTAAATTTAATAAGGTAATATATCTCTTCTACCTTAAAATAGGTTTTTGTTACTAGTTTCTCTTAAATATTATAGAGATAAGTGAGGTAGTATTAGGTAACTAATAGAGGCTACTTAGCCTATTTTCTAGTTATATTAAACCTATAGTAGAATTAGGTCTATAAAGATAGTATAGTATTCTAACTTAACTTAATATACTAGTTAGGTGTTCCCTTTTTCTCTATCTTATTCTTTAGTAGTTTTAGATTACTAGCTAGACTTATAACTAGGAATTCTAGGATACTATAAGGGTTATTAATATAGATAGGTTATTTAGGATTATTAGTATAGTAAGAGCTATAATCTAAATAAAGAGAAGGCTTATTATTATAAAGGTTAAAGGCTCTCTCTCCTATCTATCTGTTTTCTTAGTATATAGTAGTAATAATCCTATTTTAGTAGATATAGTTCTATATAGTATTAACTATAGGGTAATTATTAATAATATCTCTTATTCTAGTATTATAGTTCTTAGATAGACTTAGATTTAGGTCTATAAGAGGCTTAATAAGTATATTAATAGGTATAAAAGCTTCTATAACTTAAATATTAAGTATAGATATTTTAGAGTTAAGATTAAGCATTTTAAGATACCTAAAATAGAGCTATACTAGGATTAATCCCTCTATAAATATAGAGTTAGAAACTATAGAGTTCTAAATATAAATTATTTTCTAAATTTTCTTATTATATAGTAGAGAGATAATCTTTTTAATATACTTAGCTCTATTAGTAGTTCTTAATAGGGTTAGAAAGACTATACTATCTGCTTCTAGATCTCTGTTATAGAACTTAGAAGTAATTTAATTTATCTATATATTAAAGATCCCTTTAAAGGAAGAACTAGTCTAGTACTTAGCTAACTCTAGTTATATATAGTAGTAAAGCTACTTAAAGCAGAGTATATCTAATATCTATAGCTACTCTTCTTAGAGTTAGAGTATATAGATAACTTTAACTAAGTGTTTAAGGATAGTTATTATACTATTAAAAGGCTTATAGATAGCTATTATAGATCTAATTAGTGTCTTAAAATATACTTCTATCTTTCTATTATACTAGAAGTTATTATAGAAGTAGGAAAAGCCTAAAAGTTAGTTAATAAGTAAGGTAGAGTAAAAGACTATCTCTTTAATAGCACTCTTCTTAGCTAGAAATTAGAGAATAAGTATAGTAAGCTAGCTTTTCTATATAGTAGCTCTATTATCTTTAATTCTAGTATTAGTAGAGGTATAGTATTATCTAATAAGGCTAATCCTATTAGAGAGATTATAAGTGAGAAGTTAAAAACTAGTCTCTATATTAGAAGTTAAAGGGAAAGTCTTAGTCTAAATAGTCTCTTATAGATTAAATAAGTTAACTATAGTAGCTAGCTCTCTTTTATTCCCTTTAGCTTAGCCTAGTTATTAAGATCTAGTAGATTAAAGCTATTAGAGATAAATATAAAGTTAAGCTATAGGAGTACTAGAGTAAAGCTACTAGAGCTTTTTATACTTAAGGTTCTTATTTAGCTTAAGAGGAAATTAGAGGTAAAAAGAAAGTATCTATCTAGCTAAATACTACTTATTAATTCTTATAGCTAGAGTGTTTAGAGTTCTCTTAAAGAGAGTAGAGTTAGCAGATATAACTATAGTCTCTAAAAGCTTACTATTCTATTTATCTTACTTCTAAGAAAACTTCTCTAAAATAGTAATAAGAAATACCTTCTTAATCTAGATATTAGTAATCTTAGTAGGGGAACTTTTAGATAAAGATATTATTAAGAATAGGGTAAATAGAGGTAATTATAGACTTAATTAAAGCTTTTAATAAGGAGAGAAGGTTATATAAGTAGTATAAGAGAATAAAGGTTTATAATATTATAAAGAAAAGATTATATATAGGTAAGTATAGGTTAGAGCAGGAATTTATACTTAAATATCTATAAAGAGGGCTTAGAATATAAATTAAGTTAAGCTATAATACTAAATTAATTATTAATAGGTTAAATCTATTTATATTAAAAGAGATAAAGCAGTTATTTATATATAGGTTAAAGGAGATAAGCTACTAGTTATTAATTATTAACTAACTAGAATAAAGAGATAGGATAAGAATAGGTAGTAGGAGGAGGTAGTTATAAGGGTTAACTTCTTTTCTTATCTAATTAATCTTAACTATAAGAAAGGCTTAACCCTTTAAGTGAATAATTTAGTAGGAGGTAGAGTAACTAGGTTATATAACTAAACCTCTTTTAGCTTTCTCTAGCTTTTTCTTCTTCCTCTATAATATAATAGGAATAGTAATCTCTCTTTTATATTTATAAAGTATAACTTTAAGCCTTTTTTAGTACTTATTAGTTATAGCTTCTATTAGAAATCCTAATAATTCTTATATACTAACCTAGCTAAGAAAGTATATCTTCTAGCTTCTTATAAATAAACTAGTTTCTAATAAGAGAGACTATAACTCCCCTCTATATATTAAGCTCTCTATTAACTCCTTTATAGTAAATAGATTTACTCTTTTAGCTCTTACTTTATATATTTGCTAACCTTCTTATATAGGTTATAATATCTCTTATATAGTACTTATTTAAGCTTCTAGAGCCTTTTTAGCTATACTAGGAAGTAGACTTTTATATAAAAGTTCTGCTTTTAGATAACTATAAGATTATTATTTATTAGTTCTAGGAGGCTTATACTAGTTCTTATTACTAGAGTATAATAGAGAAGGGATTACTGTTCTATAAATATATCTTTATTACTTTAGCAGTTATAGGTATTTTTAAACTTTAGCTAGTAAAGATAATTAATCCTAATAGATCTAAGGTTAGCTATAGCTTTTATATTTAAGCTAATAGAGGTTATAATACTATTCTTTATAGTAGTTATAAGTAGTATACTTACTCTCTCTATAATAAGGCTACTAGAGCTTAGATCTATAAGCTATACTTTAAGTATATAAGTATATCTAGTAATATTTATACTAACTATTTTTACTATAAATAAGATTCTAAGTGTTTCTTTAACTTTAAGAAAAACTATAAGGCTTTTAGCTATAATATAGGTGATCTAGAGTAATAGAGCAGTAAATTTAAGGGGGTAGTTACCTAGTTCCAGATTAACTAGCAGACTATAGAGAGGTTTAGAGTAACCTATTTAGAGTTTAGAACTATAGTAGAGTGCTATAAGACTTAGCTAAAGGAGTATAAGTCTAGGTTACTATTTATTCTTACTAGTTACCCTCTAGCTAATTTAGATATCCCTGTTTCTAATAAGAGGGAGCAGGTTAAAATCCTAACTAGGGTTTAAAGGAGAAGGGTGGGAAAAAAGAAGAACTAATATAATATACTATATATATAGCAGTCTTTATAGATCTAAAAATGCAATTTAATAAATAAAATCCTCCTTATTTAGCCTTAAAATACTTTAATATATATACTCTATATAAAGTAATATAGGAGAAATCAGAAAAGACTAGAAAAAATCGCATAAAGTCTTAGTAAATCAGATAAAATTAACTAGCTATAATAATGCTTTTTTAATATAGTAGAGCACCTCTAAATATAAGTAGGAGGGTTTCTTTATTCCTAGTTTCTTTAGTAATATAACTACTTATAGCTAGAGAAACTTATTAACCTAACTACCTATATAAGGCTATAGTTATATAAGAGGATAAGCAAAGAGTTAATTTAAAAGTAAAAATATTATTATAAATATAAAATAGATAAATAATTATTATAGGAGTAGAAACTAAAAAAGAGCAGATAGATAATATAAAATAATATAATATTATATAGGAATATACTCCCTCTTAGAATACTAAGTATAGAAGTCTAATCTAGAATAGTAATATAAAAAAAATAACTAGCTAGGTACTATAGATATAGCTAAACTATTAAAGTTAAACTATAATTTAAAGACTTTCTAAGTAATAATAAGCTAGAACTTAGTACTTAAAGCAGGAGGCTATCTAGTTAAGGTAGGAGGCTGCAAAGAGGGATCTTCTAGGATAAGGTGTGGAATATCTGAGCAGTAATAGAGAGAAACAGAGCACTCTGATTACTAGGAAGGTTATAGTATGCTCCTAATAGGTTCTATATAATAGGACTTACTATAAGCATAGTAGTAACCTTAGTAGTATAATCCCTGATATAACTATAGTACTTAGGCTTAATATTACTATTACTAGTAAGATTAGAACTATAAGAGTATAAAAGTAGACTTAAATAGTATATAGGATAATATAGGTATAAGTAGGCCTATCTTAGTATTATCCCTATAGTTTATTCTATTATACTAAGCTAGGAAATTATAGTTAAGTAATTAAGACAGAGAGTATAGTAAGGCTCCCTCTAAGAGTATAAGTCTTACTTATTATAAATATAAAAAGGCTTATTTCTCTATAGCAGTACTAATTCTAGCAGGTTATATAGAGTTATTCCCTATCTTAGTATACTAACTATTCCTAGCTAGATTAAATAGCTAAAGCTCTATATAAAGTTTCTATATTACTCTTATCTAGTTAAGAGCCTCCTTTAAAGTTTATAAATATGCTATTAAGTATATAATCTGCTATAGAATATTACTATCTAGATTACTTATTAATAGAGAGTTAGTGTTATTAGAGTTAGTAAAAGGTTTCTCTACTTCTTCTTTATTACCTTTATTAGAGTAGAAGTAACTATAGATAGGGTAAATCTTATTAAGTTAGTTTATAAAGTTAAATCTATACTAGTTAATATCTTCTAGTTCCTAAAAACCTTCTAGAGCTTTAATAAACTTCTTTAAGCAGTTCCTAGTATAAGTTAACCTATAAAGGGGTTCCCCTATAAGGGTTTTAAGCTAATATAAAGTATTATTAGGAGCCTTTAAATAGATCCTAAAGAGGTCTTTCTAATAGTAGTTAAGCTTAGTATTTAAAGACTTATCTATATACTATTTAATATTAAATACTAGAATAAGATTACCTACTTCTAATTTCTAACTATATAAAATATAGTATTTCTAGTAATTAAACCTATCTATAATATACTTATACTAGGCTATAATTATCTTCTATATAATAGTATAGTTTTTATTAAGCTATTTAAAAGCTTTTATCTATATAAGAAGCTTCTCTTTAGGTGTTATTACCTAGTTCTATACTAACACTTTCTAGATTAATATAAATATCTTAATTAGAGTTATAGCTTTATACCTATAGAGTAGATAGAAGAGACTATAGCTAGTTAAGGTTCTAATAAAAGTCCTATTAGCAAATAGTGCAGCTTAGAAGGATAGCTAGAAGTCCCTGCCTATATTCTTTATCTAAGTAGTAAGAGTATATATAATAGTCTAGTAGCTAACTTTAATAGTACTATTAGTATGCAGGTTATAGATAGTAGTGACTTTTTACTTAAGCCTATATTTATAGTTAAATTTAATAACTATATCCTTATTCTCAGAGCCTCTATTAATAATAAATATACTATAAAGCCTATAGTAATAAATAATATTCTCTTATATAAATTTAGTAATAAGATAAGAGTTAGCTTATTATATCTACTAAGCCTCTACCTATCTAGTTAGAAGGTACTAGGCTTTAACTATATCCTATTTACTAACCTTTTATATATCTAATACTATATAAGTAAATAGCAGCTCTAAGAGTACTAAGAAATAGTAAGGGTTATCTATATATCTAAGCTTATACTTCTAATAATCCTTATAAGTTTAAACTTACTTACTAACTTATTAGTAGAGGCTATACTAGTAATATTACTCTGCTAACTATTTAATAACTATATTATATCCCCTATACCTACTCTCTTAATATACTTTTATAATAAGCTTAGTTTAGATCTATAAATTATCTATAACTTATTATAGGGTAGGCTTATATATACTTAGATATATAAATAATAACTTATTTTTTAGGAAGAATTTCCCAGCCTCCTCCTTAAACTTATAGTATAGACTAGACTTAATTCTATCTAGCTATTTTAAGGTACTAAGATAGTAGGTAATTTAGTATAAATAGTAATTCTAGTATAAAGAGCTATCTAGTATAATATTAGAGATATTTATAAGTCTTAGAGACTCTTATAGAATATTATTAACTTTAGTAGTAAGAATCTTAGCAGAGCAGACTTTATCTCTATCTATTTATGCTTTATTAAAGAAAAAGATAGTAATTAGGTTTATAAAGAAGATTTACTTATTAATCTAGTTATTAATTTCTCTTTTAGTATCTTAGTTAAGCTTATCTAATAGTCTACTAGGTTTATAAGATAATCTATTAGCTATAGTATTCTAGCTTCTAGGTAGGTACTTAACTTTAAAGTTAAATATATAAATCTATAAGATCTATTAGATAATAAGAGCTCTAGGTAGGTTAGAGGTAGTACTATTAAGCTAAGTAATAAGGGTCTTAGTATCTGTTTCTAGTATAAAATAGTAACTATAGAGATAAAAGTAAACTTATTTAAGAGCTTTAAGTATATCTCTTAACTCCTTCTTTCTAGTATTATAGTTTAGCTCTATGCTAGCCTATAAGCTACTCTTATATTTAGAAACTATATACTTACTATTAATATATTAACTAAGAATAGCACCCTAACTAAGGCTACTAGTATTAACTATAAGATAGATTTTACCTATATTAGTGCTATAGTTAAGCTTAATAAGAATAGAAGTAGAGGTAAGTTAGTTCTTAAAAGTGTTTATAGCTAACTATTAAGGCTAGTTCTATTTAAACAGAGTATTCTTCTTTAAGAGTGCTATAAGTAGCCTAGTTATAGCTAAAAACCCCTAAACCTAAATATAATAGAATATTATAATACTAAGAAAGGATCTAAGATTAGTGAGGTTATTATAAACCCCCTATTTTCTAATTTTAATAATCTTTAATTTCTCTAGCTTTTAGCTATTAGTACTATAAATATATCCTATAATAATAATAGATTACTAGGCCTACTATAATTTCTTAATAGTAATAGTATAGCTAGCTAACTTAATATTAATAAGAATCTTATTAATATTCTAGATATATTCTAGGATATATCTATATAGTCTAGAGTAACTAGAAACTTCTTTACTATTATACTTTAAAGTAGGGCTCTTAATAGCTATATTATTAAGAAAAGCTTTATAGTAGATTAGAATTAGATTATATAGGATTTATATTATAACTCTTATAAACTAGGCTATAAAGTTAGTAGCTTCTTAAAGCAGGATATATATTTAAAGGAGACTAATTAGTATTATAAAGATTATAATATTATAGCTATATAGATCTAGTAGGACTTAGTTATACCTAGAGAAGAAATCTAATAGTAAGAGAAGCTAGTATATTATAAAGTTTTCTAAAAACTTATTACTAGATAGGGGTAAAGCTATATTATATAGGATAATAGTATTAATCTTAGTTATAGAGTTAATAAGATATATCTTTTTATTCTTCTTTCTAACTAGAAAGAAGGGGTTCTAGTAAGCTATATAGCTTTATTTAAGGATACCCTTTTTTAGTCTATCTTTTAAAATTATTATTATATTACCCTCTAAGGCTTTTAGAATTAGTATACTTCTTACTTACTAAGCTTTATAAGGGATAACTCTAATTACTTATAGAGGAGCTATAAATAGATAAATAGATCTATAATACTTAAAACTCTATATAAGAGCTTTCTCTCTATTACTTAAAACTTTAAAGAGAAGCTTCTTCTCTTTTAAGTTAAGATAGTTTACTATTACTAGAATCTTATTAAGTTATTCTACTATAAGTTACTCTCTCTTAGAAATAGTTAAAAACTTTAGTTAGATAAGGTTTATAAAGGTGCTTTCTAATATTAGTTTAAGGTTTTCTTTTACTTTTATCTAGACCTTTAATTTCTACTCTAGGTCTCTTTTAGATATTAAGCTATTAGAAGGTAAGTTATTAACTAGCTAAACTTTCTTATCTTTTATCTTATATATTATATTAACCTCTCTATATATAAAGGATAGAGTATTATTATAGATATAATTAGTTCTTAGTTTATTTTAGATTCTTATTAGAACCTTTTCTAGGAGGTTTTCTCTCTAGTAGAACTAATAGTATATTTAGATATTAGCTATATTAAATCTAATCTCCTATTCTAAGTTAAATAGATTTATAAAGAGTAAGAGATATATTTTAGTAGAAAGGAGAAGTTATTAAAGCTTTTTATTAGTTATAAACTTTAATAGATTAGTCTTATATACTACTTACTTCTTATAATACTTCTAGATAATAGAGTTAAATCCCTTAACTATATAGCTAAAAGCTCTAGTATACTTAGATTCTCTTATATTAAAAATACTAATAGTAGTCTTTTAGTTTCTAAAAAGAGTAGCTTTACTATATATAAGGAGGTGCTTAGCTATTTTAAATATTATAAGCTTAGTGCTATTATATAACTTAGTAGAGATTAGCTCTTTCTTTTACTAATAGGTTAGCTAGTCTCTATTTTTACCTTATTTCTAAAAGAAGAGAGATTTACTTAGAATATTAGTTAGAAGTACTAGAACCTCTTCTACCTTATAGCTAGATATATAGTTAGAGTTTATATAGTTAGTTTCCTTTCTCTCTCTCTAGTAGTAATATCTATAGAACTTCTTTAAAAAGAGTTTATAATAGTTAGAGTGCTACTTATTTTTATAGAATTAGTATCTAGAAGTATATTTTTATAATTCTAAAATAGCCTAGATAATTGCTTCTATTCTTAGTATAATAGCCTACTTAAGAGAGACTTTAAGTACTATATAGAAGATATTACTATCTTTATTAAATATTACTAGAACCTCCTTATTCTTTTCTAATTCTTCTTAGACTAGAAAGTTAAAACCTTCTAGTAAATTAGCTTCTACTACTAGTATTACCTCCTCTAATATATATAAGCTAGGCTAGCCTTCTAGATTATAAGGCTATAGTTATAGACTTTTACTTAGTTATCTATTAATTCCTATAATTACTAAGCTAGCTGCTATATTAGAATTAGTAGTAATAGCCTCTATTTTTTCTCCTCTATAGGAATTAAATAGGCTTACTAAGTATAAGAGAAGCTAGTAGAGTTAGAAAAAATAGTAGTAAAGTAACTAGTAGAATCTGAAGTATAAAATATTAAAGGAGTATAGATTTTCTAATTACTAGCCTAAAAGATACTAATTATCTAAGTTAGTAAGTATTCTAGTATTATTCTAGTATATATAATAAATAGAGCTCTAAGAATTATATTCTTAGATATCTTACTATATAGGCTAATAA
>JAVHLV010000670.1:0-16361 GCA_036785495.1 Colletotrichum neosansevieriae
TAGAGCTTCTATATTAAGTTAGTAATATTTATAAAACTTTATAAGATATTTAAGTATTTATATTTTAACTTAGTAGCCTAACTACTATAAAACCCTATAAAGTTAGTAAACTAATAGATATCTAAAACGTTAATAGAGTTAGTATAACTTAGTCTCTATAAGATTATTCCAGGCTAATATCTTCTCTATATCTAATAGTAGCTATAGATAACTCTATTTATAGATAATAGGGATAATTAGATCTTCTTATTATAAATAGTTTCTTAAATTATTAAATTAAATATCTAGTTTATCTATATCTATAAGGTATAGGAGAAAAGGGGTATTTACTAATATAATATAGAATATTATTTCTCTAAAAGGTATAGGGATAATTATTATTCCTATTAATTTAATTGCTTCTCCTAGACTAAATTTAATACTTATTCCTCCTATAGTAGCAGGGTTAATTATAATATTAGGTAACTTAGTTTTTTTAAGTATAATCTATTAGTTATAACTAGCTATTAAAAGTCCTATAGCTTCTATATCTAGAATAATATCCTGGAAATTCTCTAAAAAATATCTTCTATTAAGTGTGAAGATATTAATAAGGGTATTATTAGTTATTTATTTAAAAGGGTTATAGTGGGTGATTCTATAATAAGCTACTTAGTTAAGCAGATACTTAGTAATAGTATTTTTATCTACTAGATAGATTAATTAGATATTTAGGTCTATAAATTAGATAAAGAATAAAGTCTGCTATTTATTATTAGATTATTAGTTCTCTTAACTATCTTACTCTTTTCTAAATAACTAGAAGTATATCTTAATCTCTTTATTCTCTTTATTATTTATTATTAAATTATTATAACTCTTATCTTTAGTTCCTTTATATTAAGTAAGGAATTACTAGTAAGCTATCTTTAAAGTATCTTAAATTTATAAATTGCTTTAGAAGCAGGAGTATGCTTTATTTCTCTCTTTTTATATATAATTTATTAAATAGCAGCCTGTCTTCTTATAGATATAGTACCTCTATTTCTAGAGATCTTACTATTACTTTAAATTATCTTATTTAAAGTTTTAGTATAGACTAGAGCAGCTAAATTAATTATTCTAGCCTTAGCTATTATACTTATAATCTATCTAATATTACTTAGTATAGTATTATAGTTATAGAGGTAATTAACTATTTCTAAATATAACTATATTACTAATTATAACTTTAAGCTAGTTATAGAGGCTCTTAAACTTTATTATAGGGTTTATAGTAGCTTATTTATATTCCTTAACCTCTTAGTAACCTTAAAGAAGTTAGTTCTATAAGATCTTATTGCTTTTATAGGTAGTATCTAATATAGATTATATCTTTATAAGAGTATTAATTAGTAAATCTAAGGCTTTAAGCTTTATTATAGATAGATTATTATTTATAATTAATATAAGTATAGTAGTATTCTATTTAGTAAGGTATACTTATTTAAATTCCTCTATTTTAAAATATTTACTAAGCTTAGTAATAATTTAGTCTAGGTTAAAATAAGACTAAATTTAGCAAATTATCTTATAGTAGTAATATAATGCTCTCTCCTTAAGTATAATTAGAAAAGCAAATAGTATTTATTTCTTTATAAGGCCTACTCTCTTATATATATTTTAGAAGATATAGAGTTTTAGCTTTAATATATCTATACCTTTACTACTATACTTTATCTTATTAATATATAGCTTAGTTAGGTTTATAAGTTAGTATATAAGTAAGTATATATTATTTTTAAGTCTAATTTAAGTATTTATAATATTTAAAGCAGGGTTAGTATTTAAAGCTAAACTAAGGTTAACTAGCTATAAAGCTTTATTATTTACAGGTATATTTCTTTTATTATTAGTTTATAAAGGTATAGATTTTGCTCTTTTCTTATTATTACTACTTATAATCTTTTTAGTAAAGTCTTTGTTTTCTTATAGCTTTGCAAATATAGTATTCTTACTTATTTATTCTTCTACTTTCTTAGTTATCTAAAAGTAAAAGTTATTCTCTATAATAATAGTAAAGAGTTAATTTATAACTTATAGGAAATTATAGGTAGTATATACTCTACCTATTATAAGGTAGTTATAGAGTTATTAAATAATACTTATATTAGCTTGGTTCTAGAATATAAGTGGTAGATTAATAAAGTTATATATAAATTCTCTCTATAAGGCTATATCTATAAGGCTATTAGCCTTATAGGTCTTAAAGTAAAAGAGGATTTTAGCATTTACCTCCTTCTCTATAGTCTTATTACTAAATTTAAATATTTAACCCTAGTTATAGTTATTTATAAATATTTTTATATTTAGAGAGATTAGGGGTTCTATAATAAGTTAATAGTATAGAGTTACTATAACTAATAGGTTTAACTATAGTGTTAATTAGCTAGGTATAAAAAGATTTGCTATAATAGTTAATAGTATTATATAAAAGAAGGTAAATAAATATCTTAGTAAGGTTTTAGCTAGTAGAGTCTCTTATTAAAGCTTCTACTATAGTATAAGTCTCTCTTATTTATACTAAAATAGCTAGTTCTCTAGTTACTAGTTCTAGCATAGTTAAAGTAAAGCTTTATATTCTTAGCCTTAGTAATATTTTTATTAGGTCTATAAAGTAGTATTACTATTATTTAGTATTATCTTCTTCTATTATTTCCTTTAAAATACTAGGTTTATTATTAGTAGTAAGGATATTATAAGTTATATAGTAGTAGCTATAGTTACTTACTATAGTATTATTATACTTACTATAAGTAATAATACTTAAGCTATACTTCTATCTATAAACTAAATAAGAAAGATACTTTGCTATTTTAAGGTGTAAAGGGATAGATATTCTTATTTTATACCTCTTAGTTAGAGTGATCCTGGGTTTAGGTGGGTATTAGTAGTGCTAATAATAATACTATAAGTTATTATAGTGTTTTAGTATCTTTTACTATATCTACTAATAGGTTATTTTGCTATATACTAAATAATATATTATTTTAGTAAAAAGTTACTAGCAGTATTAGATTTACTCCTTATTTAGGTATAAGTTATAGTTCTAGGTTAAAAGCAATCCCTCCTTAATAATTATAAGGTTAATAGTAGTACTTATTTTATAGTAAATAAATTAAGTGTTCTGAGTAAAGGTTTTATAATATTCTAGCATATATAAGCGTAGATATTATGGATTTTCTAGTATTTTCAAAGAGTAGTAGTATAGATTTATAGAGAATAGATCTTAAACTTAAATATAGTAATCTAGTTAGAATAGATAATTCTATAGTAGTACCTTTATTATATTAGCTTATTATGATATTTGCAGATCTGTTATTTATCTATTATCTCTTATTCTTATTATTTAAGTAGTATTTATAGGTAATAAGTTATATTAGTAAAGTTATTATTTATATAATAGATATAGAAGTATATTAAGGTCTTTAAGATAGGTATACTATAAGCAAACCTATCCTTTATACCTAATATCCTAGATAGTATAAAGATAAGTCCCTTATATACTAGATTATAAACCTAGTATAGGAGTTATTACTTTGCCTCTTTAAGTAATATCCTTACTAATCTATAGGAGTTAAGTAGTATAACTTATAAGGTTAACTACTAATTAGTATTAGCTTTATACTGGGATGAGGTTTATATAGGACTTAGAGCTCCCTTTATATATATATATTAAAAGCCTATAAGTTAATATATATCTGTATTTCTAAGTTCCACTTAACTATATTAGCAGTGGTATTAAACTATATATATATACTCTGTAATAGGTTACATAACCTCATATATATCTATTAAGTGCAGTATGTATCCTGCCGCTTTGCGGGTTATAGTGTTAGCATAATAAAAATACTATTTAACTAAATATAGTATTTACTATAATAATACTAAATAAATCCTTATAAGGTTTATTACTAAAATATACTCTTACTTAGCTAGTATTTACTTTATTTATCTTAACTAATAAATAAGAATATTATAAAGTAATAACTTACTATTAGCTAGTAATAGAGACTTTAGTAATACCTAAATCTAGTATAATACTCTAGAAAGCTTTCTTAGAGTATCTACTATTAAATATAAATAGCTATATAGAAGCAGAGGTTTTAAGTAAAATAAGCTATATTAGGGATAAAAGGGGTGTGGGATTAGTAGTAGGGTTAAGACTTATAGCTATATAGAAGGTAGATTAGTTTAGTGGTAAATTAGTTAACTTATTGTTATTAACTTTAAATATAGTATTAGTAATATAGATAGTAAATTTATAGAGTAAATTAGGCTAAGATTTAATATTCTAGTAGTGATTCTATAAATACTACTTAACTTTACTATTAGTGTCTAAATTAGTAATAGGAGGGTTTTAATTATTATTATTACCTTTAAAATTAAGCAGAAAGGTGTTAAAGTTATTCTTAGTTAAGTTTTAAGAGTACTTAGACTTAGACTTATTAAACTCTTAGGTATATTTATTAGCTAAGTATTTCTATAAATAATAATTAAGCCTATAATAAATCTAGTAGTATCTAGAGCTATTATAGTAGTTATTATATATTAACTAATAATATAGAGGAGGTTCCTATTAGTTTAGCTAGCTTTAGTGAAACTTGCTATTAGGTTTATAGTTACAACGCAGCCCCCCGCAAAAAAGACTATAATAAATTCACCCAGTTTATAGATATAATTTAGGAAACACTATAGAGGCACTTTAACCTATGCTCTCTATTAGTTAAGGATAATAATATAGAAACTCTGTATATTTCTATTAGTAAGCAAACTCTTATATAAAGTTAGATATATACTCTAGCTAAATAGACTAGCAGAACAGTAATAGTATAAATAATACTATACTATATATAATAGAGCTAATAATATTAAAGCTAAGTAGGCTACTAAGGCTCTTATAGCTTAGGATTACCTTTACTAAACCTTTTAGTAAGGTGCTGCAAAAAACACCTAAAAGGTAAACCTTATATTATAAAAGGATATTATTAATATTATCTTCCTTACTAAGTATAGATTTAATAATAGAGAGGGTATTAAATAGGATTTTAAGGTTTTTAATAATAGATTTACTAAGAGCTTTATATATAAGGTTAGGTAATATAGTTATTCTATAGTTTCTTATTAATAATATAAAACTCTTTAGTTTTAAAGTAATTCTTTAATTATTTAATAATCTTAGTATATAGAGATTAGGAAATCTAGTTTATAATATAGTAAAAGTAGTATTACTAAGTATTACTCTTTAATCTTAAGGAGAAGGCCTTAGTATACTACTATAGAAAAATACTAACTTTAGTATAATAATCTTAAAAAATAAATAGTTTAGACTCTAAAATATTTATCTTATTACTACTATACTTAAGATCTTTATTATTATAAAACTTTATAAAATTAGTAAGTTAGTATAAAAAAGATACTTTCTTAGGTAGTAGTATTTAAGTATATAAAAAAGGGTTCTAACTTTACTTAAAATAGGCTTATAAAGTATTTTAAATACTCTAGAAGGGATTAGAGTTTAGAACTAGAGCAAATCTATAAGAGGGTTTAGTAGGTTTAGAGTTAATAATAGAACTCTAATAAGTAGGAGAAATAGATACTATTAAGGCTTTTAGTAACTATATAGAGGTAGTTAGGGTTAAAATAGAGTTATTAATATCTTTAGTAATTTTAGTAAAGAATTTAGGGTCTTAGATATACTTTTTAATAAATAAGAAGTATTATAACTTAACTTTAATAAAGTTATTACTAATCTCAAAATAGTAAGATAATTAATTAATAATATTAGTGAGGTTATTATTTATCTAGTTAAAGTTAATAGTAATAAATACTCTATTAATAATAAGAGCTTTATAGAGAGCCTTAGTGATAGATAAGTCTATATAGTTAAAGACTTTAGTAATATATTAAAAGTCTTCCTTAAAATAAACCTATAGTTATAAACTATAGATGCTCTACTTAATATACTTTATAATATAATAAGTAATATAGCTTATAATCTTTACTAAGTTAGTTTCTTTAGTATTAAAGTCTCTAATTTTACAATATATATTAGAGTTAATAATAGTTTTAAAATTATAAAAGATAGAGATAATAAAGTTATACTAAGCTTAGGCAGAAAAGATAGGGGAGATATCTTTAAATATAGTAGAAAGGAGGAATAGTAATTATCTATAGAATAATTTAAGTATTAAACTTATATTAATATCTTATATATAGATACCTTTTCTAAGCTATAGCTTTAGGTATTAATCTATATCTTAGATAACTTATAGTTATCTATACTCTTTAATAAATAGAAGAGTTTAAGTATTAAGCTTATAATTATACTTTAAATATAAATATCTTCTCTAAGCTATAGCTTTAGGTATTAATCTATTTATTAAGTAACTTATATTTATCTATACTCTTTTATAGATTTAGTATTTCCTTTTCTTAAATAGAGCTTTCTAAGTTAGGCTTTCTTTATAAAAGCACTTCCTAGAAAGGGAATACTTAGTATTTCTTTTTTAGAAAAGAGCTCCTTAAAGAGTAAATAAACTTAAGAGGGGTTTATTAAAAAGAAAAGAAGTTATTAAATATAGAAGAGGTTTATTAATATATCTCTTAATCTTAGTAACCCTTAGAGAGAATATTCTAAAAAAGAGATTACTTTCTTTTCTTATTTATACTTATTCTTAACTTTTATAAAGAGATTCTTAGGTTATTTAAATAAAATAGAAAGAATATAAAACAATAAAGGAAAATTAAGAGTTAAAATAATATTATTAACTAATTTAAGTAGTTTTTAATAAAAACTTAATATATATCTTTTTACTCTAGAAAAATAAGTATTACTAACTATAAGAAATATATTATTCCTTATTATAAGAGATATACTATAAAACCCTATACTAAAAATATATAATAATATCGAGGCTATATAATAGAGGTTGATTACGTAATACAGTGTATTACAGTACTATTAGTACTATGTATACTGTTAGAAGAAGCCTCAAGAAAGCTATGGAAACTGCTAGCTTTCACTGTCTAAGTTAAGGTTAAACCTAAAAGGGTTTTAGGTTACTGAATTACTTAATAAATAACCTAAATAAGGAAATAAGTGGGGCAGCTTAGCAAGCAGCTTACGCAGCCATAGAAGGCTCTAGAAACTAAGCCTTAAGTATAAATAACTCGCCTCTCCCTCTCTAGAATACTCCCTTTTACTTAGAAGATAGACACTTCAATATTAACTTATTTATACTTATTATTTCCCTTTTGAGCTATCAATTACGTTATCAACGATTACGTAACCTAAGACTTATTACTATAAAAGGAACTTATATATTATTATCACTATACCTTTAGAGTGCTATAACTCTATGAATATAAGAGGTATAAGAAAATAAATAATATATTTGAAATCCTTGTAAACAATGGCGTTTTTTGGTATATATATCATATTACTAATACTATATAATTAGAGTATTTGGAATAATAAAGTATTTGAAATAACGAAGTTTCAGAATAAGGTTAAGCTAAACTAAAGTTAAGCTTAAAACTAAGCTTAAAATTAAGGTTAAAGCTAGTGTTAGAGGCTAAACCTTAAACCTCAAACCTCGTTATTATTACCCTTTTTGGAAATAAGGTTTAACTCAGGCCTAAAGGGCTGTAAGACCTTAGAAACTAAATTATCTATATATACCTACCTTTTCCCCCGCCTTTCTAGGCCTTAGATATCTATAAATTTATTAATAATAATATTATTTTATATCTATATTTCTCTCTCTATCTGAATATTATGCAATAAACCTGAAAAGTTACCCTTATACACTATTCATTGCCCGAAATCTACTTGTACTACTTTGGGAACTTTTCTACTTCTCCCGCAGCCTTTATAGCCGTTCTTACACTAACTATAAAGCTAATTAAGATAAATCTACTAAACCTTAACTATTAATAAAGTAATTACTAGCTAAAAGCTTTTTTTACTACTTACTATAACTTAGATATTGCCTAGCATATTAATATACTGAGTATAGTGCTAATATCTTAGAGGACTTATTATAAGTTAATAAGAATAAGGAAGAGAGATAGATATAAAGCCCTGCTTATAGAGCTTTTATACTTCTAGCTATAAGAACCTCTTAGGAGGTTAAGGAGTTATCTCTTATATATATAGCACCTTACTAAAAGGTTTAGTAAAGGTATTTCTAGACTATAAGAGCCTTAGTAGCCTACTTAGCTCTAATATAATTAGCTTTATTATATATAGTATAGTATTATCTATATTATTACTATTCTGCTAGTCTATTTAGCTAGAGTATATATCTAACTTTATATAAGGGTTTACTTACTAATAGAAATATACAGAGTTTCTATATTATTATCCTTAACTAGTAGAGGGTATAGATTAAAGTACCTCTATAGTATTTCCTAAATTATATGGATAAACTAGGTAAGGTTATTATAGTCTTTTTTATAGAGAGGCTATATAATAACTATAAACTTAATAACTTAAATATAATTAATATAAGGGTTTTAAATAGAGAGACTAAAATATCTTAGAAGAAGTAGATATAAAGAGAAGTTATTAAGGTATAAAGAAAAGAGAGTTATACTATAGATAGAGAGTTATTTAAAGTAAGAGAGAGAAAGTAGGAAGAAAAAGAGGAAAAAATAAAAAGTAGGTATAATTAGTAGCTTAAAATTAGAGAGTTTAGTTTAGGTAACTATAAATAAACTAAATTAGGTAGTTATTACTGAAAATAAGGCTATAATATCCTAAATATCTTATAATAGATAGAATAAAGCTATAAAGTTATATAGTTAATATAATCTTATAATAACTATACCTTTAGTAAAGAGATTATTATAAAATACTTTAGTAGGTTATTAAGAGCTTATTACTACTCTTCTATAATACGTAGTTAGAGCTTATTACTAATTAAGAAGTTATTACTATTATTATTATAAATAAGAGGTTAAAGTAGAGAGTTATAGTAATAAAGAAGAAGAAAGAAAGAGAGAGAGGATAGTAAGGTTATGAAATAGTATAAATAAATACTAAATATACTAAAATATATCAAAATATACTAAAATATATTAAAATATATTAAATTAAATAAAAAGACTTATAAAAGATTAAAATTAGTAAAACTAGTAATTTAAGATAAAAATAAAAAGAGGAGAAGGGTTTTAGAGCTTTTAAGAGCTCTAAAAAGTAATAAAGTTATTAATAATAGGGATCATTATATAGTAAGAGGTATAGAGTTTTAGTAAAGCTATAAAGAGTGCAAGGTACTAAAAGAAAGTAGATATAAGGGAAAAGATATATCATTTTACTATATAATAAAGAATTATAGTTATTAATTATAGTAATAAAAGTAAAGTTATTATAGAGTAGTTTATAGTTATTAATAATAAGAAGAAATCTAAGACTTTATCTATAATATTAATAATAACTTTAGAGATTATAAATTAACTATAGAGGCTAAATACTTAGTAATTAAAGCTAGTCTCTCTATTAATATAATAATCTAAATAAGAAGAGGCTTAGAATTATCTAAGTAATAAATAATTATTAAATAGAGATTTAGAAAATAGAAATAGAGGCTATATATATAGCTACTAAGTCTAAAGTCTCTATTAGCTAATATTTAAAACCTAAGGAGTAAAATTATTAAGATAAGGAAAATATCTCTTTAGTTATTTATATAACCTTACTAATCTCTAGTTATAAATAATATAATAGTAAAGTTATTTATTATAATTATAAATAGTATAATAGTAAAGTTAACTACTAATTAGTATTAGTTTCCTAAAATACTAATATAATAAAGAGAGGGGTTAGATAGAGTATAATATTAGTTTAAGATATATATATTAAGAAGAGAGATATCTAGAGAGTAGTTAGCATAAAGAAATAATATAGATAGTTAATAGAGGCAAACTATATAATATTAGAGGTTATATAACTACCTACCTAACTAGATTATAGTTATTCTAGCACTAGGCTATAAATCCTAATAGAGGTTAGGATGTAACTTATTAGGTAATATAGATAATTATTTCTATAATTACTTTAGAGTTTAGAATTATAAAGTTATAGAGTTAGTAGTTATTAAGTTATATATAAAATATAGACTTAAAAATCTCTTTATAATAGCTATATAGTTATTTATTATCTATATATAGTTTACTACTTAGCTTAAGTTTATAAATATACTTTATAAAATCATTATTATTATTAATATACTTCTTTACTAAGTAATAGAGAGATTTATATTTCTAAAAGTATTATAGATATAGCTCTTTAAAGATAATTTAGTACTTAGTTAATAAGTAGTAGCTATAGTAAAGTAAATAGAGGCTCTTCTTATTTATTATTTATATTATTATATATACTTCTTTATAGCTTTTATATATTATTATTTTAGTTCTCTCTCTTCTATATAGTTAGTATATAGTAAGCTTATACTTCTTAGGTATTTCTAAGTTATTCTTAGATATAGTATTTTTATTATTTCTTAATATAGTAAAGCTAAATATTCCTTAACTTATTTTAGTATATAGATTAGCTATCTTAAATATATTAAGAATAACTTAGATATCTTTTAGTATATCTCTTATTATAAAGAAGCTAGTTTTATATATAATTATACTATTATTTAATATATATAGATCTAGGTATCTAAACTATTATTACTAAGAGCTATAGTAAAGTTTATAAATTACTAATTAGGCTTCTTTATTTATAAAAAACTACTAATCTGTACTTTAGTAATAGCTTTCTTCTACTTATAAACTATTTCTCTATATTATACTTAGTAAGTAGCTTTTTATATAATAAGAGATTTAGGATTATAGTATAGCTACTTTTAGCTATAGCTTTATATTCATAAATATCAATATTAATACTTTTATTAAGTATATATATCTAGTAGTTAATACTCTTATCTATAGTATAATATAAATATATAAAATATAGATAGATATTATTATAGATCTAGTCTTAAAGAATATCTTATTACTTTTTATATACTTCATAATACTTATTTCTAAATATATAGTTTACTTAATAAGCTTAGTATAGCTTATAATTTATTATTTATAAGTTTATAATTATATTAATATATATAGTAGTTATATTATTACTTAGTAATATAACTATTATACTATTTACTATACTATTTATAAAATAGTTAGAGATATCTAGAACTATTAGCTCTATAACTTTATCTCTAAAGTAGCTATAGAGTATACTATCTATATTTATAATAGTAATATATAGATTAATACTACTCTATAGCTTAAGACTAAATATCTTTATATATAAAAGGTTAATCTAGAAAATCTAGTTACTATATCTATATAGCTAAAAACTAGTTATACTAGTTATTATTTTATAATTTAGGTTTTAGAGTAGTATCTATAGTAATATAGTATATATTAAACTATTAATTATTAAATTAGGGTTATTATATATATATTTATAATACTATAGTATATATATATATTACTTCTATATATTAGCTCTTATTTAAGTATATCCTAGCCTCTTTTTCTATATATACCCTAGTTATAGTTAGCGCGCCCAGGCTGCTTTAGACCCGCGCGTGGAGCCGGGCTAACTTTGCGCCTAACTCGCACTGCGCGTTCCGGACCCTACAATCTGACATGGTGTGCAATTTGGGTGTGCAAAAGCTGGGAAGTGCATGCACGCACGGTTGTTATGCACGCTGACTAATTGTGCAGGGCCCTCTCTGTGCATTGCACGTACCTTGCTCAACGCGACGCATTAACTAATACCATGCTCGGGCATAATCAGTGTTCCACGTTGTCAGCTACTAGACTCACGTCCAAGCACGCCTGCTGGAAGCGCTCTATAATGCATGCATCCTGTAAACTGTTTGGACGCCTTGTCGCGCTTCCTTCCAGTGTTTGCAACACAGCCCCAGCTCTTCGAGAGGGCAGCAGGTTTCTGCCTCAGTCTCCCGGCCGGCATCGCCATTATAGCAACGCGGAATGCACTGCTGTCTCTTCCACGCGCGAGTGCAGCTGCACAACGATTATCCTTGGCATAAGTAATAGCACCAGCGGACACTGTCTAACGTCATGCCCGACTCGCACTGCACGTTCCGGACCCTATAATCTGACAAGAGCGACCTTAGCACTCTGCCCGCAGCGCAACTAGCATCCTCCTTGCTGCATGAGCGGTGATAATAGCAGCAAACGGTTTGCAGGGCGCCTGGAGGAAGAGTTGCCTGGTATATCTACAGACGTCCCCTTAAGGGATAACAATAACCTCTTTGTTACCCGCCAGCTTATCGTTCCACGATCCCACTGCCGCTTGACTTCTCTATCGCCCACAATATGCCTCACCAATAACTCCACAGTACTTGCACTCTCCCCCTCTATCCCTCTGTTCTTATGCTAACGGACCTTGCCCCTAGAAACTCTGCAGCACCCTGCTGTCCTTCTATAAATCTAAGCCTAAGAAGCAGCGCAGCTTCTGCTAGTGCGTCCACACCCGGGCCACTATCCTCTTCCCCCTCTACGCCAACCGCCTCCCAATCCCCCGCCTCCGCGCTGAATGCAATATCCTAGTCAACGACCCGGCCTGGGCATTTGTCCTACCATACTTTAACAAGCTTGTGCAGCACTATGCGACCAAGTGGGTAAAGGAGGTTAGCAAAGGGGTGCTTGTCTCCTGGTGTGCGGCGTCTGGCTGCTACTGGGGGGGATGAGCAGCAGATAGCGGGGTGGGTAGATAGGTAGCGGCTTTGAGGCTGTTGAAGCCTGGATGCGCCAGACGCTTGGCAAGACGGATTAGTAGCAGGGAGGTCAGTCAGTTGTCGTCGTCGTGGTTGGGAGCGAGAGCTGACACGCGCAGAACAACCCGGCCTCATTGAGCAGTTTGGCAGCATGTCTTTGGAGAGGGACACTGCCCCTGAGAATGTCTACGTCCCCTTTTTCTCTATTGATTGCCGTGACGTTAACTAATTTGAAAAGCGCATACGTCAGCAGTCCGCTACCTCCATCCCCGGTCAACGATCTCAGCAGCCTGGTCAACACCCCCCACTCACCCCCAAGACGCCCAACGCGTGGGCAAGCCTCGAGCTCAATTTCGCGTTCAGCCCGTAGAGCGCCAACCAGGCGGATGAGTTCACCCACGATCTGGTTGCAGAGGTCCTTCCACCCGTCCCAACACACAACGCTGGTCCCACGCCGTCCCCCCAGCCCGCCCCAGCGGCAAGTCTCGTTGAGACCGGCACCGTCATCTCCGCGCCGGCGAGTACCGTGTTCACCCCCACGCGACGACCCCGGACGCCGAGCACTGTTTTCATCTCCCTGCGACGACCCCATCCATACGCCTCGCACCACAGGTAACAGCACCGTTATCTCGCCGTTCGGCACCACGGTTGTCTCCTCGTGGCGGCTGACTGACGACAAGCACCACCCCAGCAAGGCGTTCACGCAGGCGCTCGAGATACACCGCGCAGCGCAGCAGATAATAGTTGAGGCGGAGATGGCGACGAAGGAGCGCAGGATGTTCGGGTATGTAGGGTATGCTCAGTAAGGACGGGATGGATGCTATTCTTGTTGGTCTGAGGATCTCATGCTCTTTGCCAGGCTTGTATTTACTATGTCAAACAATCCCATTCACCTCACAACTTCCACCACGCCCTCCTCCCCCTCGCCAACACCATCCCTCTGCCTCTGCCTCTGCCGCTCCCACACCCCCACCACCTCTATCTCATGATCCAACACGCCCAGCCCATCCTTCACCCGCCCAAGCAACACCTCAATCCCCTCAAACGCATACCCCCTGCGTGTTCCCTTCTTCGCCTCTGCGCGTATCCCATGCAGCGTCGCGTTGAACTCGTACACCTGCCCTGCTGCGTCCTCCAGCATCCCCGTTGCGGACTCAAGCGTGGTCAGGAGCGCGTTATAGCGCGGGAGGAGCGGGGTGAAGAGGCGGTTGTAGGCGTAGAAGACGTCTTCAGCGGGGCTGTTATAGTGCATCACGGAGTCAGCGCGGTCCTAAAGACGTGGACGTGTGGGGGGGTTTCAGAGACGTGAGTAGGTGTTTGAGGATTCCATTCAGTCAACTCACAATTCATTCGGGTCTCTGTTGGTGACAGCCCGTTAGAACGCGCCCAGCACATCCCCCTCCATCCCGCGCGCCTGCCGCAGCGACGAGAGGGCGGCTTGTAAGGGGATGGGGAGGGCGTTGTGGTCGTCCCACCAGTTGGGCAGCTGGGCGGTCAGGAGATGGCGGTCAGGAGATGACGGTCAGGTTATCGTGGTGGTGTTCGGGGTTGGAGTCATCAGAGCCAGAGGAGTTAGAGGAGGTGTCATCAAGGAGGACCTTGCTGCGGTTGCTGAAGTGGATGCGCAGGCGGCGGCGGGTACGCCAGGAGGCGTGGAAGTAGAGGGAGAGCAGCTGGCGGTTGAATGGTAGGCCTAGTGCGAGGGGGAGGTTGAGCTGGATGGCCTGGCCTGTCTGTTGGTCGTCGTTTCCGGTCTTCTTGTTGTTGTTGTTGTTGGTGGTGGTGGTGATGCTGCTGCGACGGCGGCGTCTTCGTGGCGTGGGTTGCAGACCAGGAGGAGGGCTTTCTGACGGGCGGCGGCTGGACTAGCTACGCTTAACAGGCGACATTGCAGCGCTTCATCGAGGGCAGAACGTGATGCACAGGAGCGTGATGGGATAGATGCTGCACGAGGGCGGGTTATTTGTGAATCGTAGCCCATAACCAAGGCCAGGGCGGCCTTTAGTTCATTTCAACACGATGCAACCGGCACACGGACACAGACAATGTCCTGTAGGGAAGGGAACGGGGGCTGTTAGTGTTGGTGTGGTGTGGTGTTGCTGGTGGACGGAAGGTGGCGCTTCGCGATGCTCCTGTGGCTGGGTCCGAACTTGCTGTGGCTGGACAAGTGGGGCTGAAGCACGTGCGTGGCGCTGCTTTGGCTGCAACTGCACCTCTCAGTGATCGCCTCTGCGGCCGCCCGCTCTTCTGCGCCGGCTTGCTCGATGCCGTGGTTGAGGAAGTCGATATGGACCTTGAAGTCGAAGAGGTTGCCCGCAGCTTCGAGCATGAGGGTTCGGATGTCGGCGAACGAGAGGGCGTCGAACTGCGCGGCAGCATCATCTTCCTCCTCCTCAACCTCCTTCACAAACGCCCTCGCCCACTCCTCATACACCACCTCGCCCTCCTCATCATACCGCTACACCCCAGCCTTCCCCAGCGCGCGGAACCGCCCCTTCAGCGCCTCCACTATCTGCGGCACCATGAACCGGTCAAACTCGTCGCTCCTCTCTCTAAGGGGAGGGAAGTGGTAAGTGTCTCTGCCTGTCTCTCCTAAGGGGGGATACAGGCCAGTTGTCGCAGTGTTTCTGCTGGTCTCTCTCAGGGGAGTAAACGGGTCAATATTGACAGGGTCTCTGCCTCCTGCCGTCAAAGGCCTAGCGTCCGCCAGCAGGGTGGAAGACACGGGTAGCCGCCGCCGCCACCTAGCGCCAGCGCCTGCGTTTGCGTTTGCGTGTGGCGGGGACGTTGACGTGGAACAGGAGGCGGCGGCGGCTTGACGGGCGTCGTTTGCGGGAGGACTGTGCCCATGCTGCTCAGGTTCAGGATTGAGCCCATCCCGCTCATATTCAGCGGGCCTGTGTCTGGCTCTGCAGCAACGGCCGCCTCAGCCTCATCGTCGGGTTGCTGTGGACCGTGGTCCTGGAGCGGGTTTCGCCGACGGGTGTTCCTGATTCTCCTGATCCTGTCATGTGTCAGTGTCTTCTTTGTGAAGGTGTGTGAGAGAGAGAACTGACCTCTGCATCCTTCTCGCCCGCCTCATCTTCCTTCTCCTCCTCCTGGAGGATATATCCCTAACCACATTAGCATTCTCTCTCTCTCTCTCTCTCAGGGAAAAAGAAATTCCCAACCTCCGTAGCATCCTTCCACAGCCTACACGTCATAAACCCCCGCAGGCTCTCCGCCCACTGCGCAGGCTACCTCTCCTCATTTTCGTCAGCTTCCGCATCTGCGCCCGGTTCGTACAGCGGCTTGAGGAAGCGCGCGCGGCGGACGTGCTTATCGGTGATTATGTCGACGTGCGGCTGTGCCGGGTCAGCCGCCGCGTAGCGCAGGAGCTGCCGCGCGCGCAGGTTGTAGTTGGTAGCCATCCTGTTCCTGTTTCTGGTCCGTTTCGATGTAACGAGTTAGTTGACGCAGAAGGTGCTGCGCGGGCCGCTGGCGGGCTAGTCTTGTTCTGGTTTGGGGTCGTGGTCGCGTGTGTGAGGTGGTTGGGCGTTAGGAGCAGGAGGTGCCGGCCCATTAATGTGAAGGGGAGATTTACTGGTG
>JAVHLV010000671.1:0-16354 GCA_036785495.1 Colletotrichum neosansevieriae
AAAAAGCTCTATTATAGCATAAAAGATTAGGCTATATTAGTATATAAGCTTTAAAACAGCTATATAAGGATAAGATAATAACAGATAATATATTAAAAGTAAATAATATTACTTATAAAGCCTATATCTTAGGTAAATTTACTAATAAAGTAAATAACATATCTAATAATAGGTTAAAAGATTATCCTTATTTATATAAGGTAGCTGTAGATATCTATAAACTTATAACACCTATAACCTATAATAATTATAGATATTTTATTATATTTTTACATAAAAACTCTAGATTTGCTTTTAGTAAATTATTAAAAACTAAGAGTAAATTAGAAGTTTATCTATCTTTTATTAAATATAAAAATCAATATAAAACTATTATATTTAAGATAAAAGAATTTAGTACTAATAGAGGTACTGAATTTAATAATAAAACTATTAACAAAGAATATATTAATAGTGGAATAAAGCATAGTACTATACCTGCTTATATATATAAACCTAATAGGTTTATAGAACATACTATATGCACTATAGTAAATAAAATAAGATTAATACTTAAATTAGCAAATCTACTAAACTATTTATAGGGAGAAGCCTTTTTAGCTGCTATATATATATATATATATAACAGAACTCCCTATAAAAGCCTAAATTATAAAGCCCCTTATAAAGTTAAGAATAATATTAAACCTATTATAACTTATATTAAAATATAGGGTAGTATATGCTATTATAAGAATAAAGATCCACATCTTAAAAAACTAGATAATAGAGCTATAAAAGCTATACTAGTTAATTATGGATCTAATAGCTATAAGGTATATAATATATCTAAAAAGAAAGCCTTATAGGTTAGAGATATAATAATCCATGAAAATACATTTTTATCTTCTCAAAATAATAAGGATAAAACGCCTATATATAATAATCCACATAAACTAAGCGGTTTTAATAACTGGGATAAAAATCCAGGTCTAAATCCAGAAAATAAAGATAAATATAATACTAGTAAAACTAGTAATAATACTATTAAAAATAATAATAGTATAACAAAGTCCAAATTTACTATATAAATCCCCTATAAATTACCTAAGGGTTTAAAAGAATATTTATAGACAGAAGAAGAAAGTGTTATTTATAATAAATAACTGCCCATAAATAAAAGAGATTTTATCCGCTTATAATAATAATAAGGAAAAATCCTCCTATATATTAAGTATTAATACTTTATCAGAACCTTTAACCTATAAACAAGCTATAAGTTCAGATAATAAATCTAAATAGATTCAGGCTATAGAAGAAGAGATATTAATAAAGGCTAGGACTGTGAGGGCCAGAAAGGATAGCAAACAACACAACTCCACCCACAAACAGGCTAGAATAATAAAAATAGGCTTAAAAGATATATAAAGTAATTTGCAGATCTAATTAAAAGAGATCACTAAAAATAAGCATAAATTTGCTGAGAAATTCCTAAAAAAACCTGAGAATTAAGTATTAAGGTATTAATAATACTAAAGATAAGTCCTCCCCCCTTTCCTATAGTCCTTCTATAATAGACCTATATACTAAGAGGGATCTCTTAGAAATTACACTAGTAAGTTCTACTTATCCTATTCTAATTATCCCCTTAAGACTCTTTATAATATTATAAAAGAGAGTCTTAATAGATAAATAAATCTACTTATATAAAAAATATATAAAATCCTATTTATAGACCCTTTTATTTAATAGTTTCTTCTTAGTGGGCAATTTTACTATTAAGAAGGTCTATTAGATATTATTACTTTCTATTATAAATTATATCTTAATAATAGCCTTATAACCTCCTCTTTCTTATTATATTTCTTATCCTATTTTAAACTCTAATATAGCTAAAACTATTCTCCCTACTAAGGTAGGTATAAGAAATTATAGTAATATAACCTTTTAGGAGTATTCTGCTCTATCTATTTCTATTAATTAACTCTCTATTAGATATAATCTTCTCTATTATAGTTATATTTATCTAAGATATTAGAATATTTAAAATAAGATAGTATATCTATAATTATAACTTATAGTTAAGGTTTAATACTTATACTTTAACTTAGTATTTAAAGGACTTATATTTAAAGTTAGTGTTTTAGATAATTAAGTTTACTATTTAATATATTAGATAAAGCTAACTCTAGTAAATCTCTTAGAGGGAGAATTATAGGTTTATTATTATTCCTAAAATTCCCTATATTATTATCTAGGAGTAAGGGTTAGCTAGGTTTAGGTATAGGAGGTTATATAGAGAAGAAAGGATTTTTCTTAAAGTCTTATTAGCTATATAGAGTATCTTATAGAGTAAAGCTAATATTAATAGATATATTATAGAATTCTATAGTAATAGTAGAAATATATTAGTTAACTAAAGGGATTTCTATATTAGTAAAGAGTTCTCTATTTCTCCTAGCTATATAGCTAAATTATAGTAATAAGATACTCTCTTAAAGGAATACTTAGATCTATTTAATATATCTAAGTCTATATATAAACCTATCTCTTTATTAAGTTAAATTAACTATATAATAACTAGTTAATAGAATTATTCTAAGATATACTAGAGCCTCTATCTTATAGTACTATTTATTAAAATTATTTATAGTATCTATAAATTATTAGTTACTTTCTAAATCCTATATAGAGTTCTAGTAAAAGTAATTACTATTTACTTAGTTTATAATAATTATTGCTTAATAACTATTACTATAATTAAGTAATAAGAAAGTAGCTATAATATCCTAAAGGTTATTTATATCTCCTCTTATTATACTAACTATATCTACTATAATCTCTGTTCTAGATATCTAAGGTAGCTTTTAAGGTGGGATATAGATAGAAAGCAGAAACCCTCTAATTATAAGTCTAAAAAGGCTTATAACTTTAGAGTTATCTAAGTTTTCTTATCTTATTAGTATCTCTTATATATTATAGAGGTTAGAAAGATATTCTACCTTCTCTATACTATTAATAACTAATCCTTATCTATATATAGTTATTAGGTGATCTGCTAACTGCTAGTTATTTTATATATACTAAGGGACTACTAGAATAGGTTAATTATTATTTAGTATAGAGTTAGCAGGCTTTATATAGTTAAAAACTGCTAAGTTATTATAGGATTTAAAGATAACTTATTTTGCTAAAAAGGGGGTAAGATATAGTAATATTAATAGTTTTATAGATCTAGGATAATTATAATGCTTTGCTAAATTAATTAGTTATTACTAATTATTTACTCTTTTATACTTCTTAATCTTATCTCTTATTACTATATTCTAAATAGTTAGATACTTTAATAATTCTTTATTGCTTTTTAAGGCCTTAGTATTAAATATACTAGCAGGTTAGGTTTATAAATAAATATTCTTAGATATAGATAGGTTAAGACTTATTCTATTAAGTGAGGAGGGCTTTAGGTTTATAAATTACAGGATATACTTATCCTTTTAGTCTTTTATTGCTTTTAGTACTATCTGCTCTAGTATTCTCTTTCTATCTTTAAAGATCTAGTTTTAAATAGTTCTATTTAGCTTTAAAGAGACCTAATACCTTTTAACTAGCTCTTTATTTATAAAAGTTACTAATAGTTAGTTAATTTAGGTTCTTTTCCTTACTTATAGAGGCTATTTTAATAGTACTAGGCTTCTAGATTATATAAAGGATCTAAACTAGTTAACTAGGTATAAACTAGAAGCCTATAATAGAGGTTTAATATAGTAAAGATTAATTAGGTATAGTTATTTTAATAAGACTTTAGTTATAATAGCTAGAGCTCTAAGTAAGACTCTAGTTATAATATATATTAGAGTTTATAGTCTTTTCTCTGCTCTCTTTCCTAACTACTAATTATTATAAAACTAATTTTATCTATTATATAAGTTAATTAGTAGCCCTAAAAAGACTACTCTATTTAATTTAGGTGCTTATAGATAGATAAATAGTATATCTAGAGCTTTCTTTTTAAGCTAGGTAGTTATACTCTCTCTTAGGCTTCTATTATTAAAGTTATCTTTTATATCTCTAATTATATAGTATTAAAGGGGTTATCTAGCTTTAATAGATCTTATAAGGTAATATATAATTACTATAATATTTATAGAGCATATTAGAGTTTTAGTCTTTAATATCCTAATAGCATTATATAGGCTAGTAATAATATATTATAGTTTAAAAGAAGGAAATAACTTCTATACTATATTTAGAGTTTTGCTCTAGTATTTAATAAGTATATATTTTATTAGTAAATTAGAGGGATATATCTAGCTAGTTATATCTTAGTATTATAGAGGTAGAGTTTTATATTTAATTATTAGCAGCTAATATCTTAGTTTTTCTATAAGTTTAAAGCCTAATATATTTCTGATAATCTAGTTCTATACTTAAAATTAGCTCTTACTTAGTTTATTAGATATAGGATCTATTAGTTATTTAATATTAGGAGTAGGAAGCTTTAAGAATCTTAGCTTCTAAATATAGTTATCTAGAGCGTTACTATTATTAAAAATAATCTTTTCTATTATAATATTTTTAGAAAGAAAGCTAGTAAGAGAAAAGAGTAAGTAATTTATAGACTAAATAGATAGATTAAATAAAGGTAGTTATAAAATTTAAAGATATTATAGTATAGTAATTAATATTAAATATCTCCTATCTGAGAGAATAGGTTAGGTAGTATATATAAATATAGATAAAAAAGAGAAGATCTTAGGGACTAGAAGGATTAATAATACCCTCTTATACCTACTAATTACCTTAAAATGCTAGTGATTTATTAGTATTCTATAAAAGAAATAATTAACTTCTTTCTCTCTTAGCTCTCTTAGCTTTAATAAAGGTAAAGTAAACTTAGAATAAAAAATCTAATAATATATCTAATAATAAATTAGAGCAGTTATTTATAAGAAAAGAATAAAAGAAATAGTAGCTATTAGTAGCTATTAAAGTAAGAGATCTAGTTATAAAACTAGATAAATATCCTCCTCTATTCTCTAATATTAACTTCTCTTTCTCTAATAGTTATCTTCCTCTCTATCCCTTAATCTTAACTTAACTCCTCTAAATTTTTCTTCTTATATCTATAAATTACCTTCTCTTATTATAGCTAACTATAACTTCCTTATATTAGATATTAAGAATACTAATTAGCCTTATTCTTATTATCTTCTCTTAAAAGCTACCCTCTAAGTACTTAGTTTTAATATCCTTATATCTTAGATAAAGCAGAATAATATATCTCTTTTTATTTAGTACTCTAATAACTAACTTTAGGTAATCCTCTTTTCCTTATATTTCTTATTACTTAACTAATATCTATTATCTTTTTAGGCTGCTATAAGTTTTGCTTAGCTCTATTTTAATATTTCTAGTAATAAATATTTAGAAGTAGCCTTTATCTTATAGGTGTTTTTTAATAAAACTACTAATATAATAAGACTAGCTTTTTAGAAAGTTTATCTTAGTAAGTAAGACTTTAATTAAATATTTAAGGTAACTAAAAAGACTAGTAACTTTTACTATTAAGTCTTTATTTATACCTCTACTATCTTCTTTTCTAGCTTATAGTAGATAAAGGTCTTTTAGTATATAGCAGCTACTTATAGCTTATTTATCTAATTTTAAGGTAGTTATAATATAGTACTTTATATCTATTATAAGGAGTATATCTATACTATAAGGAACTCTATAACTAGTGTTTTTATCTATAAACTATACTTTAAATATATTTCTATACTAGGTACTCCTTATACTAACTACTTCTTCTATAAAATCTAAGAGAATTACTCTTATAATAATCTAAGTATTTATAAGCACTATAGATATAGAATTAAGTATAATAATAAAGTAAGAAAGAGCAGAGAATTTAATAGTATTATAATAATTCTATAGTTCTAAATCCTAGCTAATACTACTATATTAGCTATATTTAAATTTAACTTTTTAATCCTTTAAAATACTCTTTATCCTTAATAGGCTTAAGAGTATTACCTAGAGGCTAGGTTTACCTACTCTTAATACCCTTTTATACTAGAGCTACCTCTAAACTTTAATCTTATAGAGATTGCTAACTACTTAGAGCTTTATATTATAGGTTAAGAAAAGAAAGATAGAGTAACTAAATATATCTTTATAGAATAGAGAAAAAGGGAAGAAATAATAGAAATATTATTAAGTAATAATAAGAATATAAAGAAAATATCCTTTAAATAGGTCTATAAAACTAATTTTAAACCCTATCTAAGTATAAAATTAATAAGATCTCCTTTATAAATATCCTTCTTTTTCTTACTAGTAATAGTATTATATAGCTGCTTTTAGTATTAATAGCTTTATTACTATACCCTTAGTTATCTAGATACTAGTGTTCTTTTTATAGATTAGTAACTATACTTTAATACTCTCTTCTCTTTTCTTCTCTTCTATCTATCCTTAAACTATTAGTTCTCTTATTTATTTAGTTTAGTAATAGCTATATTTATAGAGGGGGGTTTTTAGTGTTATTATTAAGAAGCTATAAATCTCTAATATCTTATACTTAGTATAGATATTAAAGTTATTAGCAGATAGATTACTATTATATTAAAAGATAGTTAGTAGTAGAGTAGCATATTTTAATAAGTTAGTGTTATCTCTTATTCTTATCTCTAAAGTTTAGGAATATTATCTGTGGAATCTTAAACTTTTAAAATATAAGAGATAAAGGAAAGAAAACCCTATAAATAAGTGTAAATAGGTCTGTGAATTATTAAACTAAGTGTTTAAGAATAAAAGAAAGATTATAAGTTCTTTAGATCCTCTATCTTAATATACTCCCTTTCTTTCTCTTTTAATATCTATAGGATTTCTACTATTAGTTACTATTTAGCCTTTAATACTTTAATTACTATTTCTAAGTCTCTTAGATACTATTTTAATCTTATTATAGATTATAATATATCCTCCTCTTTATTTCTAATTATCTCTCTAGGTACTATTAGTTCTTTATCTTCTTCTTTTAGTATATAGTTATTATACTTTTTATTTTCTAGTACTAGAAAGACTTTTGCTAGGTCTCTCTCTAAATTAGATTTATAAATATCTATATTACTTAGTTTCTAATATCCTTTAGGTATTTAAATAAATTTTTAAAGTTAATTTCCACTAAACGTTCTGTTTATAATCTTTTCTCCTACTAATATTACTAGTTAATATAATAGAGTGTTAGGGGTATATAATAAGATATAAAAGGGGCCTTATTATTAGTAGTTAAGCTTCTTAATAGAAGATTTATTAATAGATCTCTTAATATTAAATACTAGAACTAAATTACCCACTTTTAGCCTCTCTTTTCTTATTATTTACTTATATTAATTATTACTATACTTTATAGTCTTTTTATATTAACTCTTAATTATCTTTTTAGCTTGCTTTCTATCTTTATTAAGTTGCAGGAAGGCTTATAGATATATCTAAACCTCCTTCTTCTATATAGTTACTAAATTCTAATTAAGAACCCTCTAGGTTAGTATTAGGGTCTTAATAGGTATAATAGGTTTAAATCTATATAAAAGGTAAAAAGGGCTAAAGCTAGTTAAAGTATAAATACTTAATTAGTCTATAAATAGAGTAGTGGGTAAATATAGTTAAGGGTTAATATCCTTTCTTCCTCTAGTCTATATTAATAAAGAATAAGTAATAAGCTAATAACTAGTCTTAATTACTCTATTAGCTTTTAGATTATAGGCTGATATTACTTTCCTCTTTATACTATACCTTTTATTAAACTTAATAATAACGTTCTTATTCTCTAGACCTCTATTAATAATAATCTTACTATATAGTCTATATTAATAGATAACTTCTTTCTAAATAAACTTTATAATCTTAGCTATAGTTACTTATCTAAGCTATTATGCTTTAGGCTATATAGTAAGCAGGTTCTAAGCCTCTATAAGGTACTACTTACCCACTCTCTATATATTTAATAAAATCCTTATAAAGGGTAGTCTCTTTAGCAAACTATAGGTTTTTATATTATCTATATATTAAGCTCTTCTCTTCTAGTAATTAGGATAACTTCTTAGAGACTCTTTAACCTCTAAATATATATTACTCTATATATAATAGTTAGATAATCTCCTTATTATAGCTTGCTTACCTCTATAACTGCTTTCTTTATAGGCTTTAGTAATTAACTTCCTCTTCTATTTAGGGTTATCTATAATTTATCTTAGTATTAGCTTTTAATTTATTAGTTTAGTAAAAAGTAGATAGTTTTAAATATAGTAGTTTAGAGCTCTAACTTTAAAATTATAGTATCTAATAGGTTAAATTCCTAGAGAGTGCTTTTATATTATTAAATAGTAGGTAATCTGTTAAGAATATACTAAATAGGTCTGTAAATTGTTAAGAAGGGTGTCTGGAATAGTTATTATACTACTAATAATTTTCTATATATCTTCTATAAGAACCTTCTCTATTTATTATATATTACTATATTATTATGCTTAATTAAAGAAGGAACTAGCCTTAATATTAATAAAGAAGATTTATAAATTAATCTAAGAATTAATTTCTCCTTCTACTTCTTTATTAATTATATTTAAAGGGCCTTAGAGTTTCTATAAGAGGCTATCTGCTGCTATATTCTATATACTATAGATATATTATACCTTAAAGTCAAATATTTAAATTTATATAATCTATTAAATAATAAGAGCTCCTAGAAGGTTTATAGCTGCTCTATTTAGTTATATAACTAAAGTCTGGATATCTATTTCTAGAATAAAGTATCTTTTATAGAGGTAATTATATACCCTTTTTAAGGCTTTTAGGATACTATATAGTTTCTTCTTTTTAATATTATAGAATAGTTCTAGTTCTAACTAAGTGCTACTCTTAAAGTAAGAGACTATATATTAATTATTAATAAATTAGTCTAGAACTCTGCTCTATCCTATATTGCTAGTATTAACTATAAGGTATATATCTCCTCTTTTAGAGCTATAATCTAAGGTAATAAGGATTAGAGCTTTAGTAAGTATTAACTTTAAGGTGTTTATTACTATCTTATACTTCTCTTCTTAATAAAAAGAGGTATTCTTTTTAAGTAAATTAGTAAGTAGCTTTATAATAGTTAAATAGTTCTTTATCTAGGATCTATAAAATATTATAATTTCCAGGAAAGCTCTTAACTCTATTAAGTTAGTATAAGTAATCTATTTATAGATCTTAACTATCTTTGCTTTTTCTAGATAATATCTATTAATATTATAAATATAGCTAATAATTATTACTACTTTCTAGGCTTATTAAGACTTAACTACTACTACTATATACTCTGCTAGCTCTAAATTAACTAGAACCTTATTAATATTCTATAAATATTTTAAAATAAATCTGCAAATTCCTAAATAAGACTTAATCTCTTCTTTATTATAGTGTAAAGTTAGTTCTTTAATAGTAATATTATTAAAGAAGGCTTTATAATAACTAGGTATAAAGTTATATAGAATTCTAATTATAACCCTTATAAATTATATAACTAAATTTATTACTCTTTAAGGTAAAGTATATATATATAGTAGTCTAATAGGTAAGGTAAATATAGTTAAGTCCCTGCTTATAGAGTCTAAGAGAACTTAGTTATATTCTAAGAAGAAGTTTAAAAGGGATAATAACTAGTATATAGTAAAATCCTCTAAAAAGCTATTTATAGAGGGGAGTAGTACTATATCTTAAATTATAACTATATTTATCTTTATTATAGAGTTAATAAGTCTTATCTTACTATCTTTCTTATATATAAGGAAAAATAGATTATAATATGCTATATAACTCTATTCTAGGATTCCCTTCTCTAGTTTATTCTTTAGAATTATAATAATATTCTATTCTAACCCTCTTAATATTAGGATTTCTTTTACTTATTATACTTTATATAGGATTATTTATATTATTTATAGGAAAGTAATAAAAGGGTGGACTAAGCTATAATAAGCAAATTTCCAGATTAAAGCTTCCTCTCTTACTATTAGAATAGCTATAAGAAGCTTCTTTTTTTTAAGCTATAGATAATTAATAGTTTTTAGGATAGCTTCTAGCTAGGTTTTTATAAGTTTTATTTCTAGCTTAATACTTAAAAACTTTAATATAATTAGGTTAGTAAATAGGGTATTAAGATCTAGCTTTATATTCTTTTCTGCTCTTATTTATACCTTTAGCTTTTATTCTAGGTTACTATCTAGAATTAAACTATCTAATATAGTATTATTAATAGGTTAAATCTTTTTATCTTTTATCTTATATAGTATATTAATATCTTCTATTAGTAATATAGGTATTATCTATATAGGTATATATTAATAATAAGAAAAAATAGTATTTATAGCTATAATAACTTTAATTTCTTTCTAATATATTAATTTATACTTCCTCCTAAATACTCTCTTTTTTACTGCTTTCTTTTTAGGTTTATAAATATAATACTAATAGTTAATACTATAACTATTATATCCTTTAATATATTTAGTACTTATAATTACTTTATAGATATTATTAAGCTTAGAGATAACTTCTTCTCAGATTATAGCTTCTAGGATTTTATTAAAAATCAATCTAAATTCTTTAAAAACAGTAATAACTTTCTTATTTAGTTCTATTTATTACTTAACTTTTTCTAGCAGGTTATATAAGCCCTTAAATACTTATTAAATCACTTTAATATCCTAATATATCTTTATACTATTTAGTATTATATCTAACTCTTTCTTATCTTTAACTTTATTAATTTACTAATTATGTCTTATAAATTCTAAGCCTACTACTATATTAGGTCTATTAATAGTAGCCTCTATTTCCCCTCTTCTATAAGAGATATAAGAGTAAATTAATATTATAAAGAGATAAAGTAGTCTATCTTAGTAATAATTTCTAAAAAGCAAGTAGTTAAGTCTTCTATATAGAATAATAATAGGATATTAATCTTAATATTCCCAGACTAAAGGACTCTAATAATCTAGTTTTATATATAATCTAAGGTTATTCTAGTCTTTAAGATAAAAGAGACTTCTAGCACTAAGTTCTTATTATAAATATTTTCTAGAAAGATAAAGAAGCTAATATTTTAAATTATATTGCTTCTAATATAGATATTATCTATAATTATATCTATAAATTAGGTTCTCTGCTCCTTATTAGTAATTCTATAGATTTTTATATTAGTTCTAACTATATTGCTCTATAAGCCTAGGCGCTTAATATATCCTTTACTAATAAGATTAATTACTAAGCTACTATTAATAATTCCCTTAATTAGTATATTTATAGAGCTATAAAGGGTAATTATAATCTACTAATAGGTTATAATAAAGTCTAGGATAGTAATATGCCTTAGTAGTAGAAAAAGTATAGAATTCTATTTCTTAGTTATAGCACCTATTTTAAAAATAGGATTAATTATATAGTAGTTAAACTATACTTACTTAGTATAAATTCTTAGGTAAGATTATAGAAATAGTAGCTAAAGTTACTTAGCTTTTAGAATAGTTTTTATTATTATTCTATTAGTCTATCTGCTCTTATAGCTTATTATTACTAGCTTCTATTTTATTAAATTAATCTAGAAGTATAATATTAGCAGAAATAAAAACCTCTTATACTTTTAAATTATATTTATTCTTATACTTATTAATTATTACTTTAGCAGTATTATAAACTGTTTTATCTTAGTCTAACTAGTTTTAATAAAGGAAGGCTTTAGAAATAGCTATCTTTCTGTTTACTCTCTTGCTATATAGCTCTAATATAAGTATATAGCTAGTCTGCAAATTACTATATTAAATCTGAGGCTTATCTTGCTCTTCTTATTCCTGTTATTTAACTAGCTCTTCTAAAGTATTCTATAATATAATATTATTAATATCTTCTTTATTATTAGGAAGTTTAGTAACTTACTAAGTAATTTAAATTAGAGGATCTTAGACTATAAGTAGGTTTGCTATTTAAGAGGCCTATTAAATATAAGTGTTATAAGGTTTAGAGTAATAGCTTTTAGCTTTTACCTATTTTATAGTAGTAATATCCTTAATTAGATTAATATACTAGTTTCTAGGCTTAAAGCTAAAGAATATTATATTAATAAAGTTATATAACTATATTATATCTTTTCCTTAATCTGTGAAGCTAATAGATTGCTTAGAGTGTGGTCTATTATAACTAATAACTTATATAATCTTTTCTATTAGTTTTAGCTACTACTTCTCTATTATTCTGCTAGTAGCTACTATATAGTTTGTAAAGCTGTTTTTATTAATAAGAATATGCCTTAAAATTATCTAGCTGTCTGTTCTTCTAGCTGTGCAGCCTTTATTAATAATATCTACTTTAACTTAGATATTAAAATTAAGAGTATTAATAAAGTAGAAAGGTGCTATATAGTAGTAGACTTCCCTCTAGCTAGCTTTAAGGTACTTAATATAGCTAATAATAATATAGACTACTACTTTATAAAACTAGTAGTATCTAAAAGCCTAAAAAGGTATATATTACTGCAGCTTCTCTTGCTAAAAGCCTCTATAGCCTCCTCTTCCTCTGTCTCTTTTAAACTCTTAATATTATTAGTAGCTGCTTTAGTAGTTACTATAACTAGCTTATAGGTAATAGTACTGCTATTACTAATATTAAGTCTATATATTATTCTAAGATTATTATTTATATAGTTTAGTAGCTTTTATAGTATTTAAGTTAAAAGTGTTATCTCCTTAGCTAGTAACTCTCTTAATAAGGCTTAGAATATCTATTTTATAGTTAGCTCTATTAATATTAAGAGTTCTAAAGTTCTCTATAAGAGAGTTAATAATTAAGCTTATAGTCTGTGCTATAAAAGGTTTCTTAGTCTTAGCTCTCTGTCTTATTAGAATTATCTTTATAGGGACTTAAAGCGTAGTTATTAGTTTAGACTTAATAAGGCTTAATAGTTACTAAAGTGTCTGCTAAGTAGTAGACTATTTAATTAGAGTATCTTTAACTATAACTTATTACTTTAAAATAACTTTAATAGGTTAGCAGTTAAGACTTTAAGCTATAGCTCTTATTACCCTCTCTGAAAAATAGTAATAGATAATATAAATAAGTTTAGTATCTATAAGTTCTAGATCTCTATATAGAATAGCTCTCTATTAAAGCTAGTAAATAGTAGTAATTAATACTATAATCTATAAAGGGTTATTATTCTTAATATAAGAGCCTATAACTAGGTTTTAAAGATCCTTATTAGGGTTTTATTAATACTTTAGGTCTATAAATCTAAATTAGTAAAGAAGTTTCTCTTTAGCTTCCTTCTAGGTCTTAGCCTTATTAATATAGGATTATACTATATCTTAATAGTTACTAGAGCTATATATATAAACCTTATTCTTTATATTCTTATTAATTTTATAGTAAAGCTTAGAAAGGCTTTTATAGTCTATAATAAAGTCTGAGATATTAGTTCTAATAAACTTAGATATTCTAGTTAAGTAGGAAGTTATTATAGCTATAATAGGATATCTTATTAAAAGGTTAGCTAGAACTATAATATCTTAATTAGTATATATTCTCTTAGGTAAATAATAAGAACTAGGAAATAATACCTCTATTTCCAGAGAGAGATTTGCAGACCTATCTATACTATCTTTAAAAGCTGGCTGTTCTATAGCTTATAGCTATATCTTGCTAAATAAAGTTCCTATAAACCTTTTCTCAGGCTGCTTTTCCTTATTAAAAGAGGATCTAGTATCTAAGTTATTTAAATAAGAAGAAGATATAATACTTATAGAGTTATAAATATTAGGTTTATTATTATATAGTTAAAGTAATAAAGCTTTCTAAGTGGAAAAGTGAATTTATTATTATAATATCTTCTAAATAGAAAGATAAAGTAGGTAATTATAACTTTTTTAAATAATAAAAAAGGAAAAATAATATAAACTAAATAAATATAGAAAGGTCTCTTAATCTTAATCTTACTACTCTAGGCTTTTATAGATCTACCTTAAGTCTTATTACTTAATATAAAAGGGTTTCTCTAATAATACTCCTGTCTTAGAAGACTTTATAGCTTTACTATATTAAAATATCTTAAATATTAGTATTCTTTGCTCTTAGTATTTAAGGCTATATTAGTAAGGGGTTTATTAGTATTTATTTACTAATCTGGTTAATCTTACTATACTTATTAGCTTAGTAAGACTGCTAATTACTATATTAGTCTTAAATATAGCTATCTTAGCTGCTCTAGCTATAACTTTACTAGTTAAATAATAGTAGTATTAAAAGTATATAAGAGAGGGGGAAAGGGAGTATACTTACTAGAACCTGCTAATAGTATATAAAAGGGAGTATATTAGGGTCTTTTATTATTTCTACCTTAATTCTAAGAGAATATATAGCTATTGCTATCCTTATAAACTGAGATAGGCCTGTAAATATCTTCCTCTATCTTTCTATATTAGCTATTAATTATATTATTATTCTTTATTATTTATAGATTTTTTAGGTATATTATTATATTTAAAGTGGATTAGTTATATATATATATATATTAATAGCGGGGATATATAGATATAATAAAGGCACTCCACTCTCTGAGAAGCCTTTAAAGGCTATTAAAAAGAGTAAAAGAATCTGCCTCTAGACACTATTAATAAAGGCTAGGACTATAAGGGCTAGAAAGGATAGTAAATAATATAACTCTACCTATAAATAGGCTAGAATAATAAAAATAGGCTTAAAAGATATATAAAGTAATTTGCAGATCTAATTAAAAGAGATCACTAAAAATAAGTATAAATTCGCTGAGAAATTCCTGAAAAAACCTAAGAATTAAGTATTAAGGTATTAATAATACTAAAGATAAGTCTTCCCCCCTTTTCTATAGTTCTTCTATAATAAACCTATATACTAAGAGAGATCTCTTAGAAATTATACCACTAAGTTCCACTTATCCTATTCTAATATCTAATTTATATAAATAAAATACTTAGACTATAATTAATAAAAATACTATAAAAAACTATAATGCCTATATATTAGGTGGGAGATAAGTTTATAGAATAGAATATAATCTAGAAAATATACCTATAAAGTATAAAGCCTGCTAGGTAGTATAAGGCTATAATTAATATATAAGTATAGATTACCTTAAAACCTTTAGTACTACTTATAGGCCTAAAAGCTATAGATTTTTATTAAATCTAGCTATAAATTTAGACTAGGTTATTAAATAATTTGATATTACTTTAGTATTTATTCACGCTAATATAGATAAAGATATCTATATTAGAATACCTACTAGATTTATTTAAAATAATAAAACTAATAAATTAGAAGCCTTATATAACTATAATAATAAATAAACTAATTTAGTTTATAAGTTAAAAAAGGCCCTATATAGTTTAAAACAAAGCCCTTAATTATAGTATAAATACTTAAAAGAAGTATTATTAAAAACAGGCTTTATAGTTTCACCTTATAATAAAGCTATCTTTATCTTAAATACTAGAAGTTATAAAGCTATAATAGCTTGTTATATAGATAATATATTAGCTATTACTATAAATTAATAAACTATAAATTATATCTATAATACTACTTCTAAGTATATAAAGATTAAAAAGCTAGGAGTTCCTACTATATTTCTTAGTAATAAGATCACTATAAATAGGAAAAATAAAGCCTTATATATATATTAAATATAATATACTTATAAAATATTATATAAGTATAATAAAACAAAATTATATCCTATACTTATATCTTATATAAATACTAAATATTTAGTATTAAATAAGAAACAAGCTATAAAAGAGGATATTAATTCCTATTAATAAGAAATAGGATCCTTAATATATTTAGCCTTAAAAACTAGGTCTAATATAACTTATCTAGTTAATAATTATGCTAGATATATATCTAATCCTTCTAAGAATTATATAATAGTACTAGACCATATTTAGGTATATTTAAATATATTCCCAGATATTAGTCTATATTATAACTATAATATTATTATTAATTATAATATTATTAGATTTTCAGACTCTAATTAGACTAGAGATATAGAAGATAGAAAATCTACTTCAGGCTATATCTTCTGTTTTAGCTTATATAATATTATAAGCTAGAATACTATAAAACAAAAAACAGTTGCTTTAAGTAGCTATGAAGCTAAATATATAGCTCTATTAGAAGCAGTTAAAGAAGCTATTTATCTATATAATAGCTATAACTTTATACTTAAAGAAGCTTCTATAGATTTTAATCTTAAAAAGCCTAAGATTCTTATAGATAATTAAGCAGCTCAAAAACT
>JAVHLV010000672.1:0-16272 GCA_036785495.1 Colletotrichum neosansevieriae
TATTATTAAAGTAGTTTTAATAAGATATATCTTAATTTATATTCTTAAATATAAAAAGTATTAAGAAATACTTACTTTTACTTATTTTATTAAGATTGCTATAAAAGATTACTACAAAAAGAGTATTCCAAAAATATTTAATAATATATATAATAGCTATATATTAAGACAGGGCAGTGCAGACAGCCCAGTTTAGAGGGTGCCCAGACAGGTATATTAGTCAGCATAGTATAGCAGGATTTTTCACCTTATTAAGAGCAGAGAGGAGGATAGAGGAGTATTATTAGTTAGTATCACCACAGTTTATCTTATTATTTAGAAGCTTTTATTACTTTTACTTAATAGTTTATGTCTATAATAAGGTTATTATGCTTAGAGAGATCCTTTTCTTTATTCTAGAGCTTTTAGATATAAAGCTATAATATTATGATATTCCTATATAAGTATGTGGGAGTATGTGGTTTTATTATTTTTATTTTAAGGTTCTTAGCCTGTTTTAATAGTGCCTAGAAGCAGATTCTTCTCTCTTAAAACTTCCTCTATAGTGCTTAAAAGGGGTATACTTTTATGCTATATAAATAGGCTTATATTTAACACAGAACTATAATATATTATTCTAACTACTTAATAGAATATTAACTTTGCAAACTTAGTAGTAATAATAATAGACTTTATAAAATAATATTTAGAAGTCTCTTTATAAACCTAATCTAAGAAAATACTAAGTATAATAGCTATATAGTTAGAGTTTTTAATAGAAATACTTAAAACCCTGAAAATCTAGCTATAATAGCTTTAAACTTTGCTAAATTAAAAAGTTTTCTCTCTTCTCCTTAATTCTTATAAAAGTAGAGCTAGTATCTGCTTTCTATAACCTAGAATCTAATAATTAGTAATAAAGTAATAAATTAATAATACTAGTTAAGCTAATAAGCTTAACTAAGGGGATTTAGGCTCTATCTTAGTTACTATGCAGTTAATATCTATAGAATTAAGGAAATTATAGTATTATATTGCTTATAAGAAAGAATAAAAAAGAGTTTATAAACTTATAGATAGGATAGAGGCTATAACTACTCCTAGCTATATTAAGAAGAAGAGCTTATATACTTATAGGAGGAATAGAGACTATAACTACTCCTAGCCTATAATTTATAACTACTACCTAGAAAGAGAAGGAGGTTAAAGCTCTCTTTCTCTCTATCTACTTAATTATTATAGATTAAATTGCTATATAACTTTTCTCTTTTATTATTAAATAATTTAAATATTAATAAACTTTAGTATTAATACTAATATTAAATTATAATAAATTATATTAACTACTTCCTATACTATATCTGAGTAATACTCTAAGAAATCTAGAAAAGCCCTTAAAGTTAGTATATTTACTTTAAACTCTTCTAGCTCTAAGAACTATACTCTAGGTATAAAACCCTTTAAAGGAGCTATATTTAAAAGTATTTAGAAATAAGCCCTTTACTCTACTATTATAGATAATAATAGATCTGAGAAGTCTTTGCCTTTATAGTCCTAAAGTGCTAAGATTAGTTACTAGGTCTATACTAGTAAGGATATCTATAATAAGTATAAGAATTATAGAAGTATAGCTCCTCTCAGGCTATAAGGAGCAGGCCTAGGCTAGCAGCCAGATAAGGTTATATCTATAAAGGCTATTACTATACCTTTTATAGGAGACTTAGCCTCTCTGCTTACTATTAGTACTATAAAAGTAATTAAGAAATTAGCTAAAGCTATATAGAAGCAGCATACTACTACTCTAATTATCTCTTATAGTCTAGAAGCCTCTAAGTTTACTAGTAATAATATTTCTAATTTTCTTAAGGATTATCTGTCCTATACTAAGCTTTATAGCTAGAATAAGAAGAAGATAATTACCCTAGTTAGCTAGTACTATATTAAGGCCTATTAGTAAACCTTTAAGAGTATTTCCACTTAATATAATAATTAGCTCTCTTTTAAGGATAATCTCTATAAGATATATAGTATTATAGACCTAAACACTTATCTAGACTTTAATAAGAAGCTTTAAAGCCTTATTTCTAGCCTAGAGATTAGTAATTCTAGGTATATCTCTGAGTTTCTTATTAAGGTTAGTAACCTTTAAGATAGAGCAGCTAAAAGGAGACTTTTTATACTATCTAATATAGAGATTAACTATATTATTTTCTACTACTTCTCTAAGCAGACTATAAGATATATTTTAAAGATTCTCTATAAGGACTACTAGAATCTCCTTCTAGTTTCTTAGGTCTAGATAGAGGTTATAATTACTAGATAGGTTTAGTCTTAATAGATATATATATAACTATAAGGTATTAGAGAGGATATCCTAGCTAGTATACTAGTTACTATACTTAGATATAAGTAATTAAGAGTATTATCTGTAAAGGCTAAGCTAAAAAATAAGATAACTAGTACTTCTAACTAGAAGGCCTAAGTAGATAACCTTACTGCCTACTTTAAAGATATAGAGATTAAGCAGATTAAAACCAGGTATTACTCTAATATCCCTTAATATAATTATACTATTAATAAAGTTAGTATATATACTACTAATATATCTAATATCTAGCCTATATAGAAGCCCTTATAGTATAACTATTATAGTAGTAACTCTTATAACTGCAGCTCTATATATAGAGGATATAGCTATATGCTCTTTAATCTAAGAGGAGGTAGTTACTTAGACTTTATAGGCCTTAAATCTTGCTACTAGCTAAGACTTCTAAGGTTTATAGAGACTATTAACTCTAATATCTGCTATACCTATAGTAAGAAAGAATATCTTACTAGGGATTATAAAGCTACTAGAGCCTTCTCTAATATAAAGCTATGCTTATTTTATAGAGGCTACTAGTAAATTAGCACCCTATAAAATCCCCTCTATATCTAGGTTTCTAATAAAGAGATTAATAAAGGCTGCTAATAAGGCTAGTATAACCTAATAATTATTTTTTTTCTAATTCTTATAGCTAGTATAGATAAAACTAAGCAGCTAGAAGCTGGTATTCTTACCCTTTATAGATACTTTCTAAGTCTTTAAGGAGTTAAGTTCTAGCTTAAAAGCTGTAAATAGTCTAATAAACACACCTAGTATACTATATAGGGAACCCTGAGGCTCCTAATTCCTGCTTTAGCTATAAAGGCCCCTTCTACTAGCATAGTGATCTCAGATACTACCTATAATATCCTTAATATCTATATACTAGCTTCTAGTACTCTAGCTATTATCCTCTCTATAAATACTAGTATTAATACTATAACTAGATTATAAACTTAGAATTACTATATAACACCTTACCCTGCTGCTAAACCTGAAAAGAAGGTCTATATTATAGACCTAAATATAACTTATTTTCCCACTTTACTCCTAGAGCCTTATATTAAGGAAGTTATAGATAAGAATAAGGATCTCCTAGTTAATAATAGCCTCTTAGAAGCTATTAAGACCTCTTAACCTAAATCTTTTATTATAATATTAGAGAGCTAAATTCTTGCTAAAGACCTATAAGCTAAGTAAGCAGATAGGAAGGTTACTATCCCTAAATTCTTTCTTTGCTAGGTCTAGTATAATTATAATAACGCAGTCTATAAGTATATAAAGCTAGTTATCCAGAACTACCTCTAATAGAATAGCAATTAATAGCTAGATATATTTATGCTTATAGGGAGAAACCTGCTTAGCTATATTATAAAAGCCTCTAGATTAAGCAGCTAGCTTATATAAGAAATTAGGTATTAGAATAATATATAAGTAGACCTAACCCTTATATTCTAGTATAAAGCACTCTTATAGGTAGAGGTTAGTGCTATTAAGGCCTATATTTAAGTTTAGGTTTATAAAGAAGAGGCTATAACAGTTTAGATACTTTATAAAGCTGCTATAATAGACTAAGAGTAAGGTTTAGATATAATTCTCTTTTATCTAGTATCCTATCTAACCCCTTTTCTTTAACTAGTATCTTTCCTCCCTTTATAGATATAATCTATAGTTTCTAAGCTTTTATAAGTAGCTTAGTGCTTTTTATCTTTAGTTAACTACCTCTCTGTAATATAGTGGGCATTAATATAATAGATATAGTTCTGCCTAGCACTTAACCTAAAGAGAACCTTAATATATTAGTTACTTCCCTTAATAATTTAGCAGAGCACCCACACTATACTGTAATTATCTGCTAGTATAGAGTCCTTACTATATAAGACTTTATTATACTATACTTCTAGGTTACTATAAGGATTAGCTAGTCTATATACTTAGAGCAGTATAGGATTATTAATACTAATACTACTATTAATATTATCTCTAAGAAGTATATTAGCTATAATAGTATATAGGAGAGTATTATCTCTATATATCTTAGAGTCTAAGGCTTTATAAATACTTAAGCTATAGTAACTTTTAAGGGTATTATAGTTAAGGATATCTATATTAGTAGCTATTATATACCTAATATACCCTTCTTTATTAGTCTATATAATAAGACGTCTAAGAATATAATTCTTAGAGCCCTGTTTATTATATATACTAGAATAATACTGGAATACTTACTAACTTAGATAATTAGTGTCTTTTAGGCTAGTAATTAGAAGATCTATGCTCCTTTAATATTCTATACTTTAGATTCTACTAGTTACTTTGCTACTATACTCTCTAACCCTGCTAGCTTTTCTTATACTTAGTAAGCCTATTTAATTTCTATAGAGGAGGGAAAATAGAGGCTACTACTACTAATTCTAATATAGTAGCTAGCTTAGTAATTATAAAAATTAACAGATAACTAAGTAAGAGTCTATAGCTATAGCCTTATAATCTAAAAGGCTAGCCTAGCCTATATATACTAGAGGAGGTAATACTAGTAGTAGAAGCTAATTTACTAGGAGGTTTTAACTTTCTAGTCTAAGAAGAATTAGAGGAGGATAAGGAGGTTCTAGTAATATTTAATAAAGATAGTAATATCTTCTATATAGTACTTAAAGTCTCCCTTAAGTAAGCTATTATACTAAGAATAGAAGCAATTATCTAGGCTATTTTAGAATTATAAGGGCATATTTCTAGGTGCTAATCCTATAAAGATAAGCAGCACCTTAACTATTATAAACCCTTTCTAAAAGAGTTCTATAGATATTACTACTAGAGGAAAAGAAAGAAAGCTAACTATATAGATTCTAACTATATATCTAGCTATAAGATAGAAGAGGTTCTAGCACTTCTAACTAATATTCTAAGTAAACCTCTCTTCTTCTAGAAATAAGATAGAGATAGAAACTAGCTAACCTATTAGTAGAAGAAAGAGCTAATTCCTACTAAGCTATATAATAGTACTAAGCTTATATTATTTAGAATAGCTAAGCACCTCCTTATATATAGCAGGGCTATCCTTTTTAGAGACTAGAAGACTGCTATTAGTATCTTTAATATAAGAGAACCTAAATATACTAGAGCTTTTAGCTATATAGTTAAGAGATTTAACTCTATTATCTAAGAGTGTTATAAGGAGTAAGTAGTATATAAGACTAACTTACTAAAGTTTATAGCTAATAAAAAGCTTTAGTAACTTCTCCTTTCTACTAGAATATATCCCTTACTCTTTGTAAATCTATTTAACTTAGAATAGGGAATTAGATTTAATATAGCTAATACCTAGATATACTATTAGTTCTACTAGAGAGAGAACCTCCTAGAAAAGGTTCTAATAAGAATCTAGGATAAACTAAGAACTAATTATATCTATAATAATACTCTATCCTTTATATATAGGGAGATTAATATAATATATAAGATAAAAGATAAGAAAGTTTAGCTAGTTAATAACTTACCTTCTAATAGCTTAGTATTTAAAGGAGACCTAGAGTGGAAATTAAAAGCCTAGGTAAAAGTAAAAGAGAACCTCAGACTAGTATTAGAAAGTGCCTTTATAGACCTTATTTAGTTAAAGTTTTTAACTATTTCTAAGAGGGAGTAACTTATAGTAGAATAACTTAATAAGATCCTAGTAATAGTAGACTACCTTAACCTAAAAGAGAAGAAGCTTCTCTCTAAAGTTCTAAGTAACAGAGAGAAAGCTCTTATATAGAGTTTTAAGTATTATAGATCTGTTTATCTATCTATAGCTTCTCTATAAGTAATTAGAGTTATTTCTTATAAGGTCTAGTAAGTGAGAAGCATACTAATTTTAAAGGTCTTAGAGGGTAATATAATAATAATCTTAAAGGATAGGCTAAAGAAGGATATCTTTAAGCAAAGCTATATAGCTTACTAGAACCCCTTCTTTCTAGTTAGAAAAAAGAATAGGAAGATATATCTTATTAACTCTATAACTAAGATTAATACTATTACTCTATATAATATAGCTTTACCCCTATCTAATAATAAGTTTTTAAAAGACTTTATAATATACTAGCTTCTCTTACTATTAGATTTCTTTTCTAGGTATAACTAAGTCCTATTAGATCTATATAGCTGTGATATTATAACCTTTATAATACTAATTAGCCTCCTTTAGATATATACCCTACTTTAAAAAACTACTAACTTTATAGTTTAGTTTATAAGGGTTATAATATAAATCCTATATAACCTAATTCTAACCTGCTATAAAGCTTTTCTTAATAATATAGCTATTAAGGGCTCTATCTTAAAGTATAATAATAAAGAAGTTTCTAGTTACCCTAGACTATATAGATATATCTTAGAGTATATCTAAAATATTAATAAGGTTTTTATTAATATTAAGTTAGCTAGCTATACTATTACTATTAAGAAATTATAGTAGGCCTAGTAATCTGTTACTATTATAGGATATATATATAGTACTAGTAGCTAATAGCTAGAGGAGTTAAAGATTATTAAGATTAGGAAATAGGGAGTCTATAATAACCTTACTAATCTTAGATCCTTTCTTAGTATTATAATATTCTACTAGGTTTAGGTTTAGGGATTTTTAGCTATAGCTAGGCTACTTATAGCACTCTTAAAGAAGAATACTCTGTTTAAATAGAACTAGCCTTAATAGTTAGCTATAGATACTTTTAAGGACTAACTTACCTCTACTTCTATTCTTATTAGGCTTAACTATAGTACTAATATAGGTAAAATCTACCTTATAGTTAATACTAGTAGCCTTAGTTAGGGCACTATTCTTAGTTAATATATTAATAGTAAGCATATAGTCTCTAGATATAAGAGTAGCTTATAGGCTAGCATAGAGCTAAACTATAATACTAGAAAGAAGGAGTTAAGGGGTATACTTAAGGCCCTTAAATGAGTTTGCTTTTATCTCTATAGGCACCACTTTATGCTAGAAATAAATACTAAAACCCTTATTACTCAGCTTAATAGCACTACCTCTAACCTGCCTAGAGCTCTTATTATCTAATAGATCTTATAGATTTATATATTTAACTTTAAAGTTAAGTACCTACCTAGAAGCTAGAATACTATAGCTAATAGATTATCTTATAAGCCTAGTAAACTATTAGATAAGCTTAACTAAGATATTAAAGGAGAAATTAATAACTAGATTAATAAGCAAATCTTCTTTATAGACCTAATTACTATCTCTTTCTTTAATAAAGTATAAATAGATAGAGATAGAGTCTGTTCTACTAAGATCCTTATTACTAAAGTTAATAATATCTTATAAGAGTCTCTAAGACTTATAGATATCTCTAATACTATGCTAGATAGCTCTTTATACTAGAATTGCTATTTACACTAAATTGCCTACTACTTTAGTACTTTAAGATAGCTAGATAGAATTAAGTCTAGTTTATACTATAAGTTTAAGGAGGAGGCTGGGAAATTCTTTCTAAAAAATAAGTTATTATTTATGCATTCTAGCATATATAAGCCTACCCTATAATAAGTTATAGATAATTTATAAACCTAAACTAAGCTTATTATAAAAGTATACTAAGAGAGTGGGTATAGGGAATATAATATAGTTATTAAACGGTTAGCAGAGTGGTATTACTAGTATAGCCTCTACTAATAAGTTAGTAAATAAGTCTAAACTTATAAAGATTATTAGAAGTATAGGCCTAGGCATATAGATAACTCTTACTGTTTCTTAGCACTCTCAGGGCTGCTATTTACTTATATAGTGTTAGATATATAGAAGGTTAGTAAATAGGATATAGTTAAAGCCTGGTGCCTCCTAACTAGATAGGTAGAGGCTTAGTAGATATAGCAAGCTAACTCTTATCTTATTACTAAGTTTATATAGGAGGATATTATTTATTGCTATAGGCTTTATAGTATGCTTATTATTAATAGAGGCTCTAAGAATAAGGGTATAGTTATTAAATTTAACTATAAGTATAGGCTTAAGTGAAAGGTTACTACTATATATAACCTGCATACTAATAGCACTGTTAAAGTTAACTACTAGACTATTATATATGCTCTTGCTACTTAGATAAAGGATATAAGTAAGAACTTCTAGCTATTCTTCTAAGCTATACTATTTGCTAATAGAACTTCTATTAGAGCCTTAACTAGCTATAGCTCCTTCTACCTGCTTTATAGGTATAAAGCTATAACTCTAATTAAGATATTTATGCTAACCTAGAGAGTACTAGTATAGAACTAGGTAATAATACCTAAAGAGGAGCTCCTTATATAGATAAGAGCTTTTAAATAGCTTAATAAAAACTATACTACTATGTAAAAGATAATTGCAGCTTAGTATAAGCATATTATAGACAGGTTTAATTACTAGAAATACTATATCTTATATAGCTAGAAATTAAAAGTAGGTAACCTTATTCTAGTATTTAATATTAAATAGTATATAGATAAGTTTTCAGATACTAAGCTTAACTACTATTAGAAAGGTCCCTTTAAGATCTATTTAAAGGCTTCTAATAATACTTTATATTAGCTTAAGATCCTTATAGGGGAACCCCTTTATAGGTTAACTTATACTAGAAACTGCTTAAAGAAGTTTATTAAGGCCCTAGAAGGTTTTTAGGAACTAGAAGATATTAACTAGTATAGACTTAACCTTATAGACTAACTTAATAAGATTTACTCTACTTATAGTTATTCCTACTCTAATAAAGGTAATAATAAAGAAGTAGAGAAACCTTTTACTAACTCTAATAATACTAACTCTCTATTAATAAGTAACCTAGATAGCAATATCCTATAGCAGATTATATACTTAGTAGTATATTTACAGGCTTTAAAGGAGGCTCTTAACTAGATAAGAGTAATATAGAAACTTTGTATAGAGCTTTAGCTATTTAATCTAGTTAGGGATAGTTAGTATACTAAGATAGGGGATAACTCTATATAACCTACTAGGATTAGCACTACTATAGAGGAATATACCTTTTTATATCTGTAATAGGTAAGGCTTATACTCTTAGAGAGAGCCTTACTATACTCTCTGCCTTAATTACTTAACTATAATTTACTAGCTAGGTATATTAGAACAAACTATAGGGATAATATTAAGGCTAGCCTACTTATACCTATATTATTCTGCTTACTATTTAAGTCTACTTTTACACCCTTATAGTTCTAATTTTACTAGTAATAGTAGTATCTAGCCTAAATATTATAGTTATATTAAGGATTATACTATTAAGGTTACTACTATACTTATAGCAAATCCTGCTATATAGAACCTATTAGAAGTATATTATAACCTTCCTAGTAATTAGTATGCTCTGTTTCTCTCTGTTACTGCTTAAGTATTTAACACCTTATTCTGGGAGATCCCTCTTTATAGCCTCCTGCCTTAACTAGATAGCCTTCCACTTTAAGTACTAGGTTCTAGCTTATTATTACTTAAAAGATCTTTAAGTTATAGTTTAACTTTAATAGTTTAGCTATATCTATAATACCTAGCTAGTTATTTTTTATACTACTACTCCAGATTAGACTTCTATACTTAGTATTCTAAGGGGGGGCATATCCCCGCATAATGTTATATTATTTTATATTATCTATTTACTCTTTTTTAGCTTCTATTCCTATAGTAATAGTTTATCTATTTTGCGTTTATAATAATATTCTTACTTTTAAATAAACTCTTTACTTATTCTCTTATATAACTATAGCCTTATATAGGTAGTTAGGTTAGTAAGTTTCCCTAGCTATAAATAGTTATATTATTAAAGAAACTAGAGATAAAGGAACTCTCTTACCTATATTTTGAGGTGCTCTACTATATTAGAAAAGCATTATTATAGCTAGTTAATTTTACCTAATTTACTAAGACTTTATATGATTTTTCCTGGTTTTTTCTGATTTCTCTTATATCACTTTGCATAAAGTATATATATTAAAGCATTTTAAGGTTAAATAAAGAGGATTTTATTTATTAATTTATATTTTTAGGTCTGTAAAGACTGCTATATATATAGAATATTATATTAGTTCTTCCTTTTTTCTACTCTTCTCCTTTAAACTCTAGTTAGGATTTTAATCTGCTCCCTCTTATTAGAAATAGAGATATCTAAATTAGCTAGAAGGTAACTAGTAAGAATAAATAGTAACCTAGACTTATACTCCTTTAGCTAAGTCTTATAGTGCTCTACTATAGTTCTAAATCCTAGATAAGTTACTCTAAACCTCTCTATAGTCTGCTAGTTAATCTAAAACTAGGTAACCACTCCCTTAAATTTACTACTCTATTACTCTAGATTACCTATATTATAGCTAAAAGCCTTATAGTTTCCCTTAAAGTTAAAGAAACACTTAGAATCTTATTTATAGTAAAGATAGTTAGTATAAGTATTACTAGGTATACTTATATACTTAAAGTATAGCTTATAGATCTAAGCTCTAGTAGCCTTATTATAGAGAGAGTAAGTATACTACTTATAACTACTATAAGAAACTATATTATAACCTCTATTAGCTTAAATATAGAAGCTATAGCTAACTTTAGGTTTATTAGAATTAATTATCTTTATTAGTTAAAGTTTAAAGGTACTTATAACTGCTAAGGTAATAAAGATATACTTATAGAATAGTAGTCCCTTCTCTATTATACTCTAGTAGTAAGAACTAGTATAAGCCTTCTAGAACTAATAAATAATAATCTTATAGTTATTTAAAGATAGAACTTTTATATAGAAGTCTACTTTCTAGTATAGCTAGAAAAGCTTTAAAAGCTTAAGTAAGTACTATATAAGGGATACTATAACCTATATAAGAAGGTTAGCAAATATATAAAGTAAAAGCTAAAGGAGCAAGTCTACTTACTATAAAGGAGTTAATAGAGGGCTTAATATATAGAGGGGAGTTATAGTCTCTCTTATTAGAAACTAGTTTATTTATAAGGAGCTAGAAGATATACTTTCTTAGCTAAGTTAGTATATAAGGATTATCAGGGTTTCTAATAGAAGCTATAACTGATAAGTATTAAAGAAGGCTTAAGGTTATACTTTATAGATATAAAAGAGGGATTACTATTCCTATTATATTATAAAAAAAGAAGAAAAAGCTAGAGGGAGCTAGAGGAGATCTAGTTATATAACCTAGTTACCCTGCCTCCTACTAAATTATTTACTTAAAGGGTTAAGCTTTTCTTATAGTTAAAATTAATTAGATAAGAAAAGGAGTTAACTCTTATAACTGCCTTTTTCTGCTACCTATTTTTATCCTATCTCTTTATTCTAGGTAGTTAATAATTAGTAACTAGTAGCCTACTCCCTTTAACCTATATATAAATAACTACTTTATCCCTCTTAATATAAATAGATTTAACCTATTAATAATTAATTTAGTATTATAGCTTAACTTAATTTATATTCTAAGCTCTCTTTATAGATATTTAAGTATAGATTTCTACTCTAACTTATACTTACCTATATATAACCCTCTCCTTATAATATTATAAACCTTTACCCTCTTATATTACTTATATAACCTTTTCTACTTATTAAAAGCTTTAATTAAGTCTATAATTACCTCTATTTACTCTATTCTTAATAATATTTTTATCTAAGAGTTTTCCTACTAAGATTACTAATATCTAGATTAAGGAAGTATTTCTTATTACTATTTTAGAGAAGTTTTCTTAGAAGAGAGATAAATAAGATAGTAAGCTCTTAGAAATTATAGTTATATCTGCTAACTCTATTCTCTTTAAGAGAACCTTAAACACTCTAGCTATAAGGATTAATAAGCAGCACTTAGCTAGATAGGTGCTTCCTTTCTGCCCCTAATTCTCTCTTAAACTAAATAAGAACCTTAAATATAAAGAGCTCTAGTAGCTTTACTCTAGTATCCCTATAGTTTAACTCTATATTTATTTCTAATAGCCTTAACTTGCTAAATCTTAATAACTAGGCTAGGCTAAAGGGAATAAAGGAGGGTTAGTTATTATAGTTAACTTATTTAATCTATAAGGAACTATTTAGACTAAGACTTCCCCTTTAGCTTCTAATATAAAAACTAGTTTTTAACTTCTTACTTATAACCTCTCTAATAGGATTAGCCTTATTAGGTAATACTATATCTCTACTAATACTAGAATTAAAGATAGTAAAGCTACTATATAGAAAAGCTAGCTTACTATGCTTATTCTCTAATTACTAGCTAAGAAGGGTACTAATAAAGAAGTAGTCTTTTACTCTATCTTACTTATTAACTAACTTTTAGGCTTTTTCTACTTCTATAATAACTTCTAGTATAATAGGAAGGCAGAATTATATCTTAAAACACTAATTAGATTTATAATAGCTATTTATAAGCCCCTTAATAGTATAATATCTATCCTTAAGCGCTTAGTTAAAGTTATCTATATATTTTAACTCTAAGAAGGGCAGCTATAGATATTAGGTATGCTCTGCTTTAAGTAGCTTTACTACTATATATAGCTAGGATTAGCTAAGTACTAGACTAGTTCTTCCTTTAAGGGGATCTTTAATATATAGATAAATTAAATTACTTCTAAGTTCTATAATAGAAATCTAGAAGCAGATAGTATAATCTTTCTAACTCTATTAAGAACTACTAATAGGGCTAAGTATATTAAAAAGATTACCTCTCTGCTATATAATAAGAAGATTTAGAAGATAATTTATACTTAGAACTTTGCAGTTTCTAACTCTATATTTATAGATAGATTAATCCCAGCATAGCTCTATCTTAGATACCTTAAAATACTTAACCTTAACCCTAAAATATCTATATCTAATATTTAAGTAGCAGAAGCTTTCACACCTATTAATATACCTATTAAGCCTCTTATAGATCTAAATCTAAGTCTATCTAAAAACTATAATACTAGGATAAGAGATATTATTAATAATTACTCTATAATTAATACTATATAGAACTACACCTACTAGAATAGAATTATCACTACTATATACTAAGAAAATAGATAGATAGGAGAGAGAGCTTTTAACCTTTATAATAATAAGCCTTCCCTTTACCTAGATTATAGCTCTTACTATACTAATAACTCCAAATAACCTATCTATATTAATAACTCTTATAGTATCCTAGAACTCCTAGTTATAGGTCTAGCTAGTAATCTAAAACTACTAAAGAATAAAATAGAAGAAAAGAAGATACCTAACTAGTATATTAAGTTAAGTTAGAATACTATACTATCTTTGCAAACCTAATTCTACTATAGGTTTAATATAACTAGAGGATAAGCTAAGTAGTCTCTATTAGTTACCTAATACTACCTCACTTATCTCTATAATATTTAAGAAAAACTAATAATAGAAACCTATTTTAAAGTAGAAGAGATATATTACCTTACTAAGTTTAATATATATAGGTTAGGTAAATATATATAGACCCTAAAAAGATAAGTTACCTAGTAAATAAGAGTAGCACTCTCTCTTAGCAGGTATTAGATCTTAATATTATTAATTATAAACACCTATTATAACCTACTTACCTAGTTAGATATTACTATTTTTTATATTTAGTATAATAGTAACTACTAGGTAATAATAGTAGTAAACTAGGAAAGGGGGACTACTTACTATACTAACCTAATTTAGAGTAGAAATTCTAATAGACTATTTATAGAAACTATAGAGGATCTCTCCTAGTACTATAAGCTTCTTAGAGCTCCTATTAATATTTATACTCTCTTTTAAAAGAATGCTATAGTTAGATCCTAGCTCTAATAGTAGGATTTATAGATATATAGTCTTAGAGTAGTAGATTAGGTTAGGGTTTATATTTATAAAGGCGTTATTAATAGTATAGTATTAGTAGTAGCTATAAAAGGGGCAGTGAGGAGGAATTAATTCTAAATTATTACCCAGTATATCTTAAAGATTACTACTAAGTTTATAAAATACTCTATGCTTTATAGTAATAGACCTTTATAAATGCTCTAGGTAGACCTCCTTATAGTAAAATTATATAGTAATACTAGTAAGATATAGCCTCTAGTACCTAGAACACCCTTTTTCCTACTACCTCCTAAAATACTAAGGCTTCTTATAAGGACTTTTACTTTATACTATATAGAAGGCTAGGTTAGTAAGCCTAATAATAGGAAACCTATTCCTTATTACTCTAGCAGGACTAGCTTCTATACTATTATAAACCTAGACTTACTAGCTTTTAGTCCCTATAGCACTCTACTACCTCCTAGTAATAATAACTCTAGCCTTATAGACCTAGGTTTAACCCTATCTAACCCTTTTATTTTGCTAGCTAAACTACCTAATACTAGATAAGATATAACCCCTTTATACCCTCCCGCTCTAGCACTATACTAAACTATTATTACTAGGAAATATCTCCTATATCTAGCTTTATCTAATATTCTTTAGCCTACCTATAATAGCTATAAGAACTATATTATAGAGTAAATTAACTGCTAGTAATAAATTAAAGATAATATCTCTAAGAGTAACTATAGTTACTACTTTTTATAGCTGCCTAGCTAGTATAGATAGGAATAATATAAGTAAGGTTTAGATTAGGATAAGGCTTATAAGCTTATAAAAGATAAGCCTAGATAAAGAAGACTAGAATAGTATAACTATAAGAAGAAGTGATCAGGTCTATAATAACCTAGAAGGAGCAATTAAGTAGTATAAAAAGTGTCTTTTTTTTTATAAATAGTAGCTTTTATTTATATGATTTTTCTTTAATATATAGTCTTCCTTATAGGGTGTTAAGGTAAGACTATAGGGGATAATTAAGACAGGGCAGTGCAGATAGCCTAGTTTAGAGGGTGCCCAGATAGATATATTAGTTAGCATAGTATAGCAGAACTTTTTGCCTTATTAAGGATAGAGAAGAGGATAGAGGAGTATTATTAGTTAGTATCACTATAGTTTATCTTATTATTTAGAAGCTTTTATTACTTTTACTTAACAGTTTATATCTATAATAAGGTTATTATACTCAGAGAGATCCTTTCCTTTATTTTAGGGCTTTTAGATATAAAGCTATAATATTATAATATTCCTATATAAGTATATAGGAGTGTGTGGTTTTATTATTTTTGTTTTGAGGTTCTCAGCCTGTTTTAATATATATATATATATATATATATTATTATTATTATTAAAGTAGTTTTAATAAGATATATCTTAGCTTATACTCTTAGCTTCTAATTATACTACTTAATATAATAAAACCTAAGAGAAATAGCAAGTTTTAATTATTTTACTAAGATTACTATAAAAGATTACTATAAAAAGAGTATTATAAGAAAATTTTAAAAAAATATAAAATAGCTATACATATTATTATTATTATTATTAAAGTAGTTATAATAGTATATATATTAGTTTATATTCTTAGCTTCTATTTATACTATATAATATAAACAGAACTAATAAAAATAGCTAGTTTTACTATTTCACTAAGATTAGTATAAAGGATTACTACAAAAAGAGTATTATAAAAGAATTATAAAAATATATAAAATAGCTATATATATTATTATTATTATTATTAAAGTAGTTATAATAGTATATATATTAGTTTATATTCTTAGCTTCTATTTATACTATATAATATAAACAGAACTAATAAAAATAACTAGTTTTACTATTTCACTAAGATTAGTACAAAGGATTACTACAAAAAGAGTATTATAAAAGAATTTTAAAAATATATAAAATAGCTATATATATATATATATATATTATAATTATTATTATTAAAGTAGTTATAATAATATATATATTAGTTTATATTCTTAGCTTCTATTTATACTATATAATATAAAAAGAACTAATAGAAATAGCTAGTTTTACATATTTCACTAAGACTACTATAAAAGATTACTATAAACA
>JAVHLV010000673.1:0-16113 GCA_036785495.1 Colletotrichum neosansevieriae
CTTATTTATATAAGGTAGCTGCAGATATCTATAAACCTATAACACCTATAACCTATAATAATTATAGATATTTTATTATATTTATAGATAAAAACTCTAGATTTGCTTTTAGTAAATTATTAAAAACTAAAAGTGAATTAGAAGTTTATCTATCTTTTATTAAATATAAAAATCAATATAAAACTATTATATTTAAAATAAAAGAATTTAGTACTAATAGAGGTACTAAATTTAACAATAAAACTATTAATAAAGAATATATTAATAGTGGAATAAAGCATAATACTACACCTGCTTATATATATAAACCTAATAGGTTTATAGAATATATTATATACACTATAGTAAATAAAATAAGATTAATGCTTAAATTAGCAAATCTACTAAACTATTTATAGGGAGAAGCCTTTTTAGCTGCTATATATATATATAATAGAACTCCCTATAAAAGCCTAAACTATAAAACCCCTTATAAAGTTAAGAATAATAGTAAACCTATTATAACTTATATTAAAACCTGGAGTAGTATATGCTATTATAAGAATAAAGATCCATATCTTAAGAAACTAGATAATAGAGCTATAAAAGCTATACTAGTTAATTATAGATCTAATAGCTATAAGGTATATAATATATCTAAAAAGAAAGCCTTATAGGTTAGAGATATAATAATCCATAAAAATACATTTTTATCTTCTCAAAATAATAAGGATAATACTCCTATATATAATAATCCATATAAACTAAGCGGTTTTAATAACTAGGATAAAAATCCAAGTCTAAATCTAGAAGATAAAAATAATAATAATAATACTAGTAAAACTAGTAATAATACTATTAAAAATAATAATAGTATAACAAAGTCCAAATTCACTATATAAATCCCCTATAAATCACCTGAGAATTTAAAAGAATATTTATAGGCAGAAGAAGAAAGTGCACTATTTATAATAAATAACTGCCCACAAATAAAAGAGATTTTATCCGCTTATAATAATAATAAGGAAAAATCCTTATATATATTAAGTATTAATACTTTATCAGAACCTTTAACCTATAAATAAGCTATAAATTCAGATAATAAATCTAAATAGATTCAGGCTATAGAAGAAGAGATATCTGATTTATATAAATAAAATACTTAGACTATAATTAATAAAAATACTATAAAAAACCATAACGCCCATATATTAGGTGAGAGATAGGTTTATCAAATAAAATATAATCCAGAAAATATACCTATAAGGTATAAAGCCTGCTAGGTAGTACAAAGCTATAATTAATATATAGGTATAGATTACCTTAAAACCTTTAGTACTACCTATAGGCCTAAAAGCTATAGATTTTTATTAAATCTAGCTATAAATTTAGACTAGGTTATTAAATAATTTGATATTACTTTAGCATTTATTCACGCTAATATAGATAAAGATATCTATATTAGAATACCTACTAGATTTATTTATAATAATAAAACTAATAAACTAGAAGCCTCTTATAACTATAATAATAAACAAACTAATTTAGTTTATAAGTTAAAAAAGGCTCTATATAGTTTAAAACAAAGCCCTCAATTATAGTATAAATACTTAAAAGAAGTATTATTAAAAACAGGCTTTACAGTCTCACCTTATAATAAAGCTATATTTATCTTAAATACTAGAAGTTATAAAGCTATAATAGCTTATTATATGGATAATATATTAGCTATTACTATAAATTAATAAACTATAAATTATATCTATAATACTACTTCTAAGTATATAAAGATTAAAAAGCTAGAAGTTCCTACTATATTTCTCAGTAATAAGATTATAATAGATAGGAAAAATAAAGCCTTATATATATATTAAACGCAATATACTTATAAAATATTAAATAAGTATAATAAAACAAAATTATATCCCATACTTACACCTTATATAAATACTAAATATTTAGTATTAAATAAGAAATAAGCTATAAAAGAGGATATTAACTCCTATTAACAAGAAATAGGATCCTTAATATATTTAGCCTTAAAAGCTAGGCCTGATTTAACTTATCCAGTTAATAATTATACTAGATATATATCTAATCCTTCTAAGGATCATATAATAGCACTAGACCGTATTTAGGCATATTTAAATACTTTCCCAGATATTAGTTTATATTATAACTACAATATTATTATTAATTATAATATTATTAGATTTTCAGACTCTAATTAGGCTAGAGATATAGAAGATAGAAAATCTACTTCAAGCTATATCTTCTGTTTTAGCTTATATAATATTATAAGCTAGAATACTATAAAACAAAAAACAGTTACTTTAAGTAGCTATGAAGCTAAATATATAGCTTTATTAGAAGCAGTTAAAGAAGCTATTTATCTATATAATAGCTATAACTTTATACTTAAAGAAGCTTCTATAGATTTTAATCTTAAAAAGTCTAAGATTCTTATAGATAATTAAGCAGCTCAAAAACTGGCTAAAAATCCAGAATATTATAAAAAGGCTAAGCATATTGATATTAAGTATTATTTTAGCAGAAATGCTATATAGGATAATTTAGTAGAATTATTCTACGTTAAATCTAAAGATAATATAGCAGATATTCTAACTAAGCCTATTAGCAAAAATATTCTAGAACTAGTTAAGACTAGGCTAAATATTATACCTAAGGGTTTTTTACCTACTAATAGTAAAACTAATATATATAAATCAGTAGCAAAATTAGACTATTAGTTATATATAGTTTTCCCTTATAAAAGTCTTTTATTTTATTTTATTTTTTACTTTTTTTTACTAAGGTTTTTACTTTTTCCTTAGAAATATATTTCCTATTATAAGGTATTATATCTATATATATATATATACCTTAAGGGGGTATATAAGAAATATATTATTCCTTATTACTATAAAAGGAACTTATATATTATTATCACTATACCTTTAGAGTGCTATAACTCTATGAATATAAGAGGTATGAGAAAACAAATAATATATTTGAAATCCTTGAAAAAATTGGCGTTTTTTGGTATATATATCATTTTACTAATATTATATAATTATAGTATTTGGAATAATAAAGTATTTGAAATAACAAAGTTTCAGAATAAAGTTAAGCTAAACTAAAGTTAAGCTTAAAACTAAGCTTAAAATTAAGGTTAAAGCTAGCGTTAGGCGCTAAACCTTAAACCTTAAACCTCGTTATTATTACCCTTTTAGGAAATAAGGTTTAATTCAGGCTAAAAGGGCTATAAAACCTTAGGAACTAAATTATCTATATATACCTACCTTTTCCCCCACCTTTCTAGGCCTTAGATATCTATGAAATTATTAATAAAAATATCATTTTGTATCTATATTTCTCTCTCTATCTGAATATTATGCAACAAACCCGAAAAGTTACCCTTATATACTATTTATTGCCCGAAATCTACTTGTACTACTTTGGAAACTTTTCTACTTCTCTCGCAGCCTTTATAGCCGTTCTTATATATATATCTAGTAGTTAATACTCTTATTTATAGTATAGTATAGGTATAGAAGATCTAGATAGATATTATTATAGATCTAGTCTTAGAGTATATATTATTGCTTCTTATATACTTTATAATACTTATCTCTAAATATATAGTCTGCTTAGTAAGTCTAGTATAGCTTATAATTTGCCTTTAATAGGTCTATAATTATATTAGTATATATAGTAGTTATATTATTACTTAGTAGTATAACTGCTATACTATTTACTATACTATTTATAAGGTAGTTAGAGATATCTAGAATAGTTAGCTCTATAATCTTACCTCTAAAGCAGCTTTAAAGTATACTATCTATATTTAGAATAGTAATATATAGGTTAATACTATCCTATAGCTTAAAGCTAGATACCTTTATATATAGGAGGTTAATCTAGAAGATCTAGTTACTATATCTATATAGCTAAAAGGCAGTTATAGTAGTTATTATCTTATAATTAAGGTTTTAGAGTAGTATTTATAGTAATATAGCATATATTAGACTATTAATTATTAAATTAGGCGTAATTATATATATATTTATAATACTATAGTGTGTGTGTTATTCTATATATTTACCCTTATTTGGGCGCGTCCTAACCCCTTTTTCCTGCACATATCCCAGTCGCAGTTAGCGCGCCCAGGCCGCTTTGGGCCTGTGCACAGAGCCGGACTAACATCACGCCCGACTCGCACTGCGCGTTCCAGACCCTATAATCTGACAGATCTATAAGCTGAAAGTTTTAGATTTGCGTCGGACCAATCCTAAGCTCACTAGTTGTAAGAAGAGATCGCAAATTCATTCATCAAAGCAATTGCGAGGAAGTCATTGGGGCCAAAGCCAGCAAGATCATCGTCACTAGATGAAAAGAATTCCACGACGTGGTTGTCCCACAAATCTCTCTGAGATCCGATGCTGGGATTCCTTAAGACCGAAGTTTCCCACCAAAATGCGCCCCGTGAACATTTGTCCTTCGATGAGAGGCGTCATTTTCAACACACTGGCCCCGAGCGAGCAAACTGCCTTCAAGATTAATAGGCTGACCATAGACATGGGCCGAATGAGACGGTTCCTCAGATGTTGCAAAAGAAATGTAGGGATATCTTTATGTTGATCCAAAATTTTCTCGCGTTGGGGAGTGTTGCTGGCTTTGCGGAGTTAAGACAGGTATGGTGATGTTTGTAAATCGGATAATGACGGCCTGAGTTTGCTTGTACGGTTGAGATCGTGGTGAAAACCTGGAGTGAGGAGGAAAGAGAAAGGGTTTGAAAATGCACCGGAGGCCTGAATTGTTGCCAGGCTTATACATGTTTTGCCGAGAGCAGATCGGCAGAAACAAAAGAGTTCTCGCCGTTTTCATCGATGCCAGAGGACTTATTACCTGTATGATTCTGAATAGAAGTCATCGAAGTCAATGTTGCCTAATGATGGTACCCTGATACCTTATTGCCATTCTATTGATTTGGAGCGACACCTACTTTTGCTTCTAGTCTACCTTGGTTCACCTGACGTACAAGGCATACAACAACACAACATCCACAGACGCAAAGTTTGATAAATCTATGGATTAAGCGACCATTACGATTCTATTTTGCACCTTCTTTCGGAGAAATGTAGCGCATTAAATATACAAAGATGGACACAAACCCAGCTCCAGGCAACCAACTTGGCAACTTCCAACCCAGCACACAATCCCTCGCTCATTGGGGAAAAAAGGACATCTCATCTGATATCTGTCTGCTTTTTAGAGTTTCAAGAAACAAACAACGTCCCCAATCGCTTTCGACTTCCATTTAGAGCATCAACTCTTCCGCAGTCTTCTCAGGTGTCTAGAGAGAACAGGCGTTTTGCGGCGTGCGGAGGGACAGCACAAAAATAAATGACTTTACTCGACTCGATTTCTTCTTCTCTTCTTCCAGTTTCTTTCTTTCGACCGGGCCGAGTTTCAGCATCTCCCACAACCAACCACAAAGATGGAGGAAATGGATTGGAGCCCAACCCATCCTGAGCGGGCCTATCGCCCTCAGACCATGACGACTCTGGAGTTCACTGAAGCGCTGGAGGCTTCGCTACGTAACTACTACGATGATGGCGAGCTTCCCCGACGATACCGGAACGCAGTCGTCTTGACGTTCTGTTGGGACCTTGACCGACACAGCAATCTAGCTGTTGGTCATTTCACCGCCAGTCTCGGCGACGTCTTTCGCAAGCATTACCACTACAACGTCGAAAATATCACTATTCCGTACCACGTCGAAGATAACCATGCGTTCATGGGAAGCATAATTTGGGAGACGCTTTACGGACAACCATACAAGCCAGAGTTTGCTGCTACTAGCGAAAACGATCTTCTGATCATTTATTACGTTGGACACGGAACAAACAACCTCCCTGAGAGCAACCACGCAGACCAAGATCTCTGCCTGTTGCCGACTTGGCCACCCGGGCCAGAAGACAATCGTCTGGCTCCCCCGGACTACATCCGGCCTCACGGAAGACCATTCATCAACTTTTCCAAGCTTCGCCGTGATGTCATAGACGGAAGCAACGCGGACGTTTTGATTCTTCTGGACTGTTGCTACGCTAGAAGCGCAGCGATTGGAGACGGCAAAGAAATTATCGCTGCCTCGGCCCACAACGAGGTAGCTCATAACGGCCCAGACGCGTTCTCTTCTCATCTGATCCAGCAGATCGTCCACGCTTCCTCAAACAAGCAGATAATTACGTCACCTCAGCTTTACTGTCGTCTGGCAACTAAGGCGTACAAGCGCGACTCCGCCGGAAGGCCGGAGCTACGATCAACCCCGATCCATGTCCAGCACTACGACCGACCAAGAGCTCCGATCTACCTAGCTCCGATCTTCACAAAGCCTTCCTCAGATTGGGTTGGGTTCCAAGTGCGCATGCTACGCTGCCAGCCTGCCGTTGTCGTACTGAGCGTTCACCTCAAAGACGCAGGCCCTGCTACACTGTGGGATCTCCGCAGATGGTTGGCGAGAGATAGACCTTACGGTCTTGACCGAGTGGAGTTCCAGGAAATGTACAGCACGTCGTCCGCCGTGGTCCTCTTCAAGGTCACCCTCGATGTCTGGTGCTCCATTCCCAGCAGCGTGCGTCGGTCTGGAGCCATCCAGTTCATCGCAATCGAGAAGAGGCAGACTGAGCCTAGCCCCATCTTTCGCTTCAACCCTGAATTAGCCTACGTGCCTGGATTTTCGAAGTACTCAGGTGAATCAGTCCCATTCGGCACCATACAACAGTCACCAATAGGAAGAGCGGCATCTTCAAGCATCCAGAGCCACCAAGCCTCGTCAACCAGCCTGGGCCGTGATTCATCAACCCGCTCACCCCTTGGAGAGCGTTTTCCTTCAAACAGGCAAGAGAGTGGCCTTGCGTCGTTTGAACGTAGTCAAGGTTTGGCCAGCGGCTTACAGGGTCAAGGGCATGGCTCTCTGGTGTCAAGGCGAGCACAGAGACAATCTCGGCAGGGTGTAGAGGCTGAGGAGGACGAGGAAAAGGAGAATTGAGAAAGGAGTATTGCGCGATGGGACTGGATGCTGCCAGAGGGGGGGAAGTGACATACAGCTCTAATGGATTGCTCAGTAGTGAAAGGTAGTTGAGAAGTGAAAAGTCAAATGATCACTAGAACGAAGCCAAATAAACCGTTAAAACCATAACATTTCTTGTATCAAAGGAAAATCTGTAATGTACCGTGGTGAACTCGTATCACGCCTGCTTGTAGTCTCCTAACATGGAATTTGAGTAGAATTAGTGATGCCCGAAAAACTATGACGCCTCAGAGCATTCCTAAATCATTTGGTTTTCCAAGTCATTCCTGAAACTGTTCTTGATATCACCGTAGGCTCAGGTCGTGCCGTTCATAGTGTTGTCAAAATTACGAGTATAGTCTGCTCCGCATCAGCACGACCGCCATACTCATAGTGGCCACTCATAGTGGCCATTTCAGTCAGCTTCGCGTCGCTCTTTCGATTGAGCATGTATCTTGACATCTTCTTCTGTAGAGAATATCTTCCGACAACGTTGGCGATTTGGCTTTTGTCTATGGATTCGGCAGAAATATTCCCTGAAAGCCTTGAGGCTAGTTCTGCTTCGCAGGACGATTCCAGTAGGAGTAGACTTACTTCAGCCTGTGTGTAGGTAGTACCAAAAGACGGACTAAGGCCTCCGTCGCACCACAGCTTCTCGTTTTATGGGAAGGAAAATCGCGTGGCTTCGCAGTTCTGGCTCTGCGCAAATCTGAATTCCTATTCGCGGTCTCGTCTGGTGGCCAAGAGTGTATAAAGCTATCCGACCAATCGCGACAGGCTGGACGCAGTTCGCCCGCTGCGTTCTGAGATGACCACAACGCCTTCACTTAGTCGCCTGATTACGCTGCCCGGCCTCGTCGAACCGTGAAACGGCAGAGACCCAGACTTCGATCTTCCGAGCGGTCACCGGTGGCTTGAGAAGACGGGCGACTCTGATTGAACTCAGTCTCACCCGCAGACGTGAGCGACGGGGGACCTGGTGCGAGCAATGCGTCCCGCCTGCGAGCACACCCGTGGCTGGTCACTCGTCGTGCGTTGTTCGCAGCCGAATCAGCTTAGCCCCAGCCTGGTCAATCACTCAGCCAGCACATTCCTGCAGACGGACCAGCAGGTACCGCACTCAGCAATGAATTATCTCCTACACTTGTCAGAGTCTTTTCTATAAATACAAGGCTCCGTCCCCATGGTTCCGATTCTTAACGTGGCTCTTTTGTCGCAACATCTTTCCACAAACTTCCTCCCACCAAATGTTTCCATCCAAAGGGAAACCCCCCCTGAAGACTCTGCCGGTGCGATGATACTGGCTGGATTCGATTCCTTCCCTGCGAATAGAGGAGCTCTCGTTCGCGCGTCCTAGAACACGAGACGTCGCCCCAAAACTCCTCGGGTCGGATTCGGAAAAAGCAATATGAAATGCCGCCAAAAAAACGAAACACAATATTCCATGCAATGCTGACCATTCATGCCATGCCCCACCGCCAATCGCCGTGCTGCCTTGCCTGATGAACCAACCGTCTCTCGAAATCATTTCTTTTTGTCGCAAAGCTCGCCAAACAGGGAAAAATTAGTCGTCAAGTCGCGCTTGAGGAAGTCCAACAATATCTAGAACGAGGGCAGCTTCTAGGTGCCCGTTGCAAGTAGTCTAACCACCGTCTTGCTAAAAACAGACATGCGGACTAGAAAGTTATCGTGTGCAATGTCTGCCGTTGCCGATGCCGTATTGCGCGAGATGAGGGTAGGGACGCAAGAAATATCTGTGCTCGTCGACTGCAATACCGTACCCCCAAAAGAATATAGTCGCTGTCTTTCTGTGTTTAATTGTCTGTCTCGTTCGGCAAAAGCCTGGTGAATGTTCAATCGCGAGACTGCGGGAAAGACCACGCTCCCAATTGCGTTGAGGCAAGCTTGTCAAGTACTGTTTGTCCTTGGACCAGTCGAAGTTATTGCAGAAACGCGACACTCGTCTGCAGAACAATAGCAGATCAATGCCGTCCGACCTGACTGTTGCTTGCGCGGCTACGCTCGTCCTCCTCCTCCATCACGTCACTCAGGCGGGTCGGGTGGTGGTGTCGAGGGACAGTCTCCCAGCCTGGAGCGGCGTAGCCTGAGCCAGAGTAGTCTTGGGTGACCTGTTGTTGACCACCCGCCGAGGTGGTTGGGGTTTGTGAGTAACCGGCGCTAGGAGGGTTGGTCGCAGGGGTCTCATAATCTTCTACACCTTCGTCAGAAACTGGAGAAGGCGGTGCAATGAAGGGAATCTTATTTCCCCGGGAATCGCGAGTGATCTGGCCCTGCGCATCAATAACGTACTCACCTTCACTGTAACCGCCTTCAGAGCCAGTGCCGGTGTAGCTCACACCCTCCTGACCAGTGTCGCCAGATTGGTAGAAGTTGGGACTTGACGTGGCGGGTGGGTTTTGGTAGAAGTTGGGACTTGACGTGGCGGGTGGGTTGTCTGGAGACTGTGAGTAATCGCCGGTGTAGCCGCTCTGCTGGCCGGTGTAATCAGACTGGTATCCACGCTGCTCGCGAGAACTGCCGTGACGGCTGGGAACACCTTGCGTCATAGGCACAACCTGGACACCGCCTACAATGGTAGGCTGGCCACTTTGCAAAGACTGGGTCCTCTCGCGCTCCTCATGCTCACGGCGTCCAAGCTCTTCCCAAGCGCGACGGGCCTCCTCCTTGGAGATCTGAAGCTCCTTCTTCATCTCTTTGACGCGTTCATCGTTTGCAGAAGTGTGTCTCTCCTTCTGGATAGCGGCCTGGACAGCGTTTTCTCTAGCACGTCTCTCCTCTTCAAGGGCACGCTCCAGCATGGCATTGACTTCTTGGGATCGCTCCAGCTCGGCTCTGGTCTCGAAGAACCAACGCTGAAACTTGCGCTCGGAACTGGCGCGAAGGCGCTGCAGCTCAACAACGGCGTGAAACAGGTTGGCACCAGCAGCGGTAAGGTCGGTTACCTGGCGAGAGAGGGCCTGGTTGACGGGATCGCGGTCGATGTCTTGGTTGTTCTGCTCCAGGCGTCTGATCCAGAAGCTGGTGAGACCCTCCCAATGGGCAGAAAGGGTTTCCCAGCGCTCGAACGCATGCGGAAAGGAATTTCTAGGTCTCGATCCAGTGACGCTCGTCTCCTGGCCCATCTGAGCGCCGACGTTGGCAGGTTGCTGGGTGCTGCCGCCAGCCTGAGGGGCGGTGCTGTATTGCTGCTGAGCGGCCTGTGAAGTTGAAGTTGCGCGGTTAGGTCGTGTCTGGGGCTGTGATGCGGCCGGTTGGCGAGAGCTCCCACCGGCAGCAGGTCGGGATTGTGGGGTATCGGTGGCTACGGGTCGCCGTTGAGAGGTGGGGTCATGCTGGGGCACGTTGGCGGCGCCACCAGTTGATCCTCCTCCGGCAGCGCCAGTAGCGGCGGCGGCGGCCGCAGCTCGGCGCTCCGCATTCCGTCTCTGAGTCTCCTCCAATAAACGAGCTTCCTGCTCAGCTCGCTGTCTCTCCAATTGCATCTGCTCTTGCTCGGCTTTTTGTCGGGCGGCCTCTCTGGCAGCTCGCTCCTGCATGATCATTCTAGGACCACGAATTCCAGAAGGTGAGCTGGTCGGATTGGGTGCGCCGGTTGGGCGTCTGGTCGAAGTGGGTGCGTTGCCATTGGAAGCGGCAGCGCTGCCTCCGATAAGGTCAGCCATTGATGCGCTTTCCTCGATCTCGTCGGGCGTGAATGGGTGGGGCTGTCGAAGCGCTTCCTCGAGGGCAAAGAGGATGGCGCTGCGGGTGTTTCTGGAGACGCGGTGAGGTCGGTGAGACTCGCGTCTTTTATTGGGAGAGGAGGATGATCGATCTCGGTATGACAGGGCTTCGTCTGAGGATTCTTCAAGAAAATCCTCGCTCAGATCCTGCGAGAGAACTCTACGCGTACGTGAGTTTCGTCTGTCTTCGTGGGCAATGAGCCGGGGATAGTCGTAGTTGAGGGTAGCCGCAGGCGCAAGGGCTGGCGCGGGCGCGGGTGCTGTCGCAAGCTGTGGTTTGGGACTGAAACCAACCGAAGCGGCTTCGATATGCACTTGGCGCGTCGACTGCGGTGTGGGACTCGGGGTCGCCTCGAAGCGCGGAGTACGTCGAAGAGTGCGATGGGACGACGCTGGAGTTGATGGTCTCTCGGCTGGATCTGGTGTGATGTTTCGCGCCTGCCTCCGCTGCTGCTGGCGCTGGGAGGAAGAGGTCGTGAGGTCGTGAATTTCGTGACGGTCGTTAGAAGGCGGTGGGGGGGTTGGATTCGTCAACTTTGCGACTCGGCGCAGGTCACTGCTCTGACCTGATGCGGTGGACAAGGTGAAATTCTCACCACCCGAGTGGTGATGGGGAGTCGACGGGGATTTTTGGCTACGCAGGTGATGGCGAGAGAGACCTGCGAGGATGCTGATCTTGGTGTTAGCAAGTACCGATGGGTAACACACTAAGGTGCTGTTGGCTCCTTGGGGGTAACATGGAAAAAAAAAATTGGTGAGGTTGGAGGGAACAGGAAACGACTCACCTGGCAGGGTGGTATTCTGTTGATGGAGTCAGATACCACACCCCAAAAAGTGAACTAATAAAAGCGGTCTGCGCAAGCAGGCAAGATGCTGCTCGACAGAGAAGAACGAAAACCGGCGGTGGTATGGATCCTCAGGTCAATCGTAAGGGAGAGAGGGTGATGACTTCGGGCGGCCAGCCAAGAGAGAGGGTCGAAGCGGAAGAAAATGCGAGAGGTTGGCGTCAGATTGAAAAAGAGGTGGCTAGGCGAAAAGGCGGCTTCGGGGGCGGCCAGCGGAAGCGCGCAGAAGAAATTGGTTGAGGCGCGCTCTGGGGAGATAAGGCATAGAAAGATTGAATAGATGATGTCGTGGGGAGATAAATAGTGGCCTTGGATTGGTGATTGTTTGAACGCGCAATGAAGCTTCTTGTGGCTGTGAGGACAATGCCTCTGATTGTCGTGATGCTGAATTGCTGGTGGATTGGGTAGGAAAGTTGGCTGAAAGGCGGGATGTGAGAGGAAGAACGCGTGTGCAAGTCCAAAGGCCTGCCAGTTTCGCGTGGGAGGGACAAGGGAAAAAAAAAGAAACCACCAAAAGCTGGTGGGCTTCTTTTTTCTTGTGTGCCTGTCTTGCAATGAGAAGGATAAAAAGTCTCAAGCAGAGCAGGTGCAATCATTTGGGAAGGGGCCCTTCCTTCAGTTCAATCAACTCCAGAAGTGAAGTGAGTGGAGGGCATCACATAGGAGAACCTGCAGGAAGGTACAGCTAGGAAGGAGGGCCGGGAGAGGGACTTGCACCTTGCTTTCCTGCTTGGACTGTACTGACAGTGACTCGAGGTTGTGTTGGATTGTAGCAGCTGCACGCCCACTTGATTTGAGTCTTGCAGACCAGAGAAAGCCCAAAACCCAGTCGAGTATGGAGCTTGAAGGCGCCCTCCAACTTCCAGCTTACCGTTTTCTCTCAATTGATTGACAAACTGGAAGACCAAATGTCTCGGGTTGCTCTGGGGGTGCTCGTCCACCACCCACCAAGAGTCCAAGACCACAGTGTCAGTCAGTGCCGCCGGAAAGAAGACGGCTGGGCGGACTTGACGGGTTGGTGTCCGCTGCTTGCTTGCTACCTTGGACCACCACGGACCTATGGCAGCTCACCCAGCAACACCTCCTCCGTCCGACGCGTCAATCAGGATGCGAGAATCGAAGTCATTGACGGCTGAATCGATGGCGTCGGGATGTTGTCGAGGTCGGTCGCGTCGAGGCCAGATACAAGGACAGGTCGACAATGGTGCAAATGCAAGTATTTTACGAGACAAAAGTTGGCAGGGCAGAGACGACGGGGACGCGGACGGGGATGGGGACACACGCGGGTTGGGACAGGTGAAGGGTTTTAATTGTTTCGGCAGGGCACCGGCGCCGTACGCCGTACGCCGTACCCAACCCAACCCATCATCTCGCGTCCAAGATTATTGCTCTGGCGCAGTATCTCACAGTCCGTACCGACTAAGCTTACTTTACTCTCCGTTACCTGACCTTGCGGGTAAGGCCAAAGTATCCATCCGGAGGCAAGTTAGGTGGTCGGCAGCTTGAATTCGGTAGGTCAATGGCTCTGGAAGACTTGCTCCAAGCCCGTCAAACCACGACCTGCAGCAAATTTGCAGCTTCGTGCAGTAGCAGGCAGCTCGCAGACCAACACGTACATGAAGCCGCACACATGTGGATCGAGGTGAACCAGCTGTCCTCCGTCTTGCGCCGTCTATCGCAGGGCCAGCTTGGAAAATGGCTGCAGCATACAGGATTTGGGGGCTTAACGGCGCCGTCTTAAGTCTTCTTGGAGCATGGCTGCCAATACTACGGTAGTTCACTGGCCTTACCTTGAGATGTCCAGGAACATCCCGTCAGCTCGCCGAGTCCCTTGGGTAAAGAAGCTCGGCGCAACATGAGCTGACGCTCACCCGTCGGGCATTGGGTGCCAATTGGGAAGGACGAGCTGGCGACCTGAAGGTGCGACAGAGGAGGAAGGAAATTGGAGCTACTCGCCTCACCTGTTCTGTGGTCCATTCACCGATGAGCCGTGACAGGGGGAGATGGCAGAGTCAGGGAACCTGCCTGTGGTTTGGGAAAAGGAAAAGTGAGCCACTGAGAAAATTGGGGGGGCTGGGGATGCTGACCGTGGCCGCCGACGGAAGCGGGAGAAACAATGCGACAGTCGTTTTCACTTTCCACCATTCGTTTGACCTGTGCCGACCGAGTTTGCCTTGACCCGACCGCAACCGAGAACTCGATGGCAGTTCGGAATGACCTGATAGATGGAGTGGAGTGTTGGCGGTGAGAAATCAGAGGTGAGAGAGTACTATGTATGATCTGTATTGAGTGAAGGTGATGAGTTGTCACTGCGCTGTGACGAAATCCACTTCCAAACGCCAATCACCCGCAGACCGGCTTCCCCCCTTCTTCAGCGATCCCGATGGACCGGTTTGCGCCCAGGAAGTCCCCGTCTGGAGCACCAGCAAGAAGCAAGATGGGGTCCGATGACTGATAGGATACGAATCGGTGGGATGCCGTATGGCTCTAGTCTTCAAGATGTTGCCCCTAAAAGCCGAGCTGCCAGAAATCCTGTCCTGCCTAACATGGCGTTGGTCACGCAGTAGTTGAACTATCATCATGATTCACAACGAAGGTCGTCTAATTAAGGCGAGGCGCGCAAGCGCTCATCAACAGAGTTTGTTCAGAAAGTAGGGATGCTGCGAGACCTGCAGATGGGTGTTCGTTCGTCTCTTTTGTTTTCTGTCTCTCGGCACGTCAAATGCCAGCTGCATTTAACAATGGATTGATCTGGAATGAGCAGCGAAGGTCTTCGAACATGAAAATCGTCAAAGATACAGGCCTCAAGCCTTTTCATCTTTGACCGTCAAGGCGTGTCTTCATACCTCACTCACTGGGAGGTTCATAGAATAATCTGAATTCAACTTGCCCTGTTTTTGATCCCAACTGAAGAGCACGGTCCACCTCAAGCCCCATGAGTCCCAGCCCCAGCCCCAGCCCCGGCCTCAATCTGATTCCAATCAGAGAAGAGGCCCGTGCTGAGGTGGAAGTTCGGAGATCAAACTTGGAAAGAACGGGTCACTCCCGAAAACCTACCTTGGTGCCCCCCGGTTCCCTGACTACTTGCTCGAACCAATCAGAACATCCAATGAGCCACATTCTTGTTTAAGCTCACAGGGACCGCTTGTGCCTGAACCATGAACTTCACGTTTTCATCGCCGGGGCTTTTTGCCAATCTTCAGACTGAACGTGTGGCAATGCCTCAAAGAAACAATAGAAACCGACGTCTATTGGGGGCCAGTGACTTGGGGTCCGAGGCAGACGACACATCCGTCCAAGAACATCCCAATCGTCACGTTTACCGAAGAGATTGCGATCCGACGTCCACCTTAGGGTAATCAAGTCCAGTCCCGCCGGGATTGAACATAATCCTGCCAACACAAGCCCCGAATCTTTAGGATATTCTCAATCGCCATCGTCCGATCATTCAGCGAGCCACGTCCCGACCACATTCTTCCATTGCAAACTAGCCATCAAACATCACACTCTGTCACCCCCGGCGAAGCTGAAAACTCGCGTACTTACAAAGACGTGCCCCCATGATCTAGACGATCGGCGATCTTCTTGAGCTCTTTCCGACGAGGCAGCGTGAATGGCACGGAGGGGAAGCGCGTCCAAAAATCGACAACAGATGTGGTTCGAAAACCCGTCGCAGTGCGACACGTGCGATGGTTCGCGCGACTCGACTCACTCGGCTCACTCGGAGGCCCTCCTGGCACCGCAAGCCGTACTCCCCGCAGCTCACGTGATCCCTTCCGAATCGGAACCTGCCTCTGATATCCCTTCGTGCCTACCTTCCCGAGCTGAATTTTTCCGACTCGGCAGGCTGAGTGAGGTTCGACTCGTACGAAACAAGCCCACAACGAAACGCTTTTTGAAGGGATCAAGGGAGAGAGGCTGAGAGCTTAAACCCAAGGGACTCGAACAGAACCCTAAAAAAGGGGTCCAGCACGATACTTCTACTCCCTGGAGAACAATAGAGAGGATAAGGCTACAGTCGACCCTGATGCAGGGTCATACAGTCCAAACAGCTTTGGGAGAAAATGCAGCAACAGCAAAGGCGCCTGCTTCTTTGAAAGCTCCCTTACATACGAGCTTCCTACAGTCTGACACATTTCCGGGAGCGCACAACCATCTCAGAATACAGGCATGTTTGTATCTGGCCTGTGAAAGCTGACAGCGTCGAGCCGGTATGCCAGGGACGATCATCCCCTGTCGATCTACCAACTACGCTGCCCCATCATCGAATTGTCAAGCTGCGAACCAGACACCGCCATCTTGCATGGGGAAGCTCTCAAGCAAGGGACGATATTCTTTTTCGATGTCCTGAACTGCTTACCAAACTTAGTTTTGGACGATCTCCCGCATCCCGATGTCTGGGAATGAGGTCGTCCAAGATATTGCCTAGTTTGTGAAGCACCTCACGCTTGCCAGTTTCCTCTCAAATACG
>JAVHLV010000674.1:0-16088 GCA_036785495.1 Colletotrichum neosansevieriae
CTTTCTATATATATATCTATATATATATATCTACCTAAATAAGTACTTAAATAACTACTTAAAAACTTTAGGTATATATATATATCTAAATAACTACTATAATAATAGCTATATATATATATACTCTAAATAACTACTATAATAATAGCTATATATATATATACTCTAAATAACTACTATAATAACCACCTAAATAACTACTATAATAACTGCCTGGATAACTATATATATATATATATATATACCTTCAATAACTACTATAATAACTACCTAAATAACTATATATATATATGCATATATAATAAATAACTGCTATAATATCTAGGTATTGAGACAGGGTAGTGCAGACAGCCTAGTTTAGAGGGTGTCCAGATAGGTATATTAGTCAGCATAGTATAGCAGGACTTTTACCTTATTAAGAGCAGAGAGGAGGATAGAGGAGTATTATTAGTTAGTATTACTATAGTTTATCTTAGTATTTAGAAGCTTTTATTACTTTTGCTTAACAGATTGCATCTATAATAAGGTTATTATACTTAGAGAGATCCTTTCCTTTATTCTAGGGCCTCTAGATATAAAGCTGTAATATTATAATATTCCTATATAAGTGTGTGGGAGTGTGTGGTTTTGTTATTTTTATCTTAAGGTTCTTAGCCTGTTTCAGTATATATATACCTATCTAGATAACTCCAGGTAGGTATAGATAACTCTAGATAGGTAGTAATAACTCTAGATATATATATATACCTAAATAACTGCTATAATAATAGCTATAATAGCTATATATATATATACCCTAAATAACTACTATAATAACTGCCTAAATAACTGTATATATATATATATATATAATAAATAACTGCTATAATACCTAGATATATATATACCTGCCCAGATAACTCTAGGTAGGTGCAGATAACTCCAGGTAGGTGGTAATAACTCCAGGCGCACGCATACACCTAAATAACTACTATAATAATAGCTGTAATAGCTGCATATATATACACCCTAAATAACTACTATAATAACTGCCTAAATAACTATACACGCGCGCGCGCGCGCGCAATAAAAAACTGCTATAATATCTAGGTGCACACACACCCGCCCAGATAACTCCAGGTAGGTGCAGATAACTCCGGGTAGGGGGGCCTATATATAATAACTCTAGGTGGAAGATAATAGCTATAGCAGCGTATTAGAGCTAGTAATAGTAATTATAGCCTAGTTTAACTATAAAATACTTTAATTTAATATTATTAATATATTTCTAAATATAGATATTAACCTAGATAGAGAGCTAGTTACCTACTATCTTCTAGATAGCTTTAAGCAGGCTAGCAAAGTTATAGAGCTTAATAGAGCTCTATATAGCTTAAAGGATATACCTCTTCTATAATATAAGGAATTCTCTATAGCCTTATATAAACTTAGACTCTCTCTATATAATAAGAAGCTCTACCTTTTTTAAGATAAGTACTATAAGGTTCTGCTCCTATTCTATATTAATAATATCTTTATTTTATTCTATTAAGACTATACTTTTAAAGCTTAGAAGCTTATATAAGAGATTAAGAAACTATATAAACTATATAAACTAAGCCTTATTAAATAGTATCTTAAAATATATATTATATAAGACTAAGTAGCTAAAAAGATTTACCTAGTCTATAACTAGTATATTAAGACTATTATAAAGCACTTTAGCCTCTATAATAGTATTGCTCTAAGCACTTCTATACTAATTACTAAGCTTATAAAGAACTCTAATAAGGCTACTACTATAGAAGTTAAGAACTACTAATTACTTATTAGAAGTATTCTATATATAGTAATAATAATATACCTTAAAGTAGCCTTTACTATAGTATAACTCTCCCACTTCCTTATAAATCCAAGTATATAGCACTTTACTATAGCAAGGTAATATATATAATATTTCTATTTAACTTACTATTTTATAATCTGCTATAGCAGCTTAGAGGGTAATAAAGAGACTCCCTTACTACTAATTACTAGTAATATCTTATTTATAGATAATAAAGAGATATATAGATTATTATAAGGCTATATAATAATACTCTTTAGAGGTGTAATTTAGTAAAAAGCAGCCTATTAAGTAATAGTTATAATATTCATAACTAAAATAGAGCTTCTAAGTCTTAAATATACTGCTAAAGAGATAATAGCTCTTTAAAGGCTATACTATAACCTTGCTTTAGAGCTTAGAGATATTTAGAAAGTCTATTATAATAATTAGCAGACTATTTAACTAGTAGTTAGAGAGGGAGAGCATATTTTAACCTACCTATAGTATATTAATATTTAAAATATATAGCTATACTAAGAGTATATAAAGAGCACTTTTAAAGTGTTCTATATACCTATAGATAAGATATTAGTAGATAGGCTTATAAAAAGCCTTTTCTAAGCTAAGTTTAAATACTTTTAAGCACTACTAAACCTAGTAAATACTTACTATATTATTATAATAAAGAGAAAGTAAGTTTAAGAGTATAAAATAAAGCTCTGTTAGGCTTAAAGGCTAGTAGATATTATTTACAGAGCTATAGTCTCCCTATATATAATAGCTAGGCAAAAAAAAGCAATTCTTATAGATATACTAGCTCTAGGTATGCTAGCTCTATATCTCTCTAAATACTAATAAGTAAAGAGTATTAATACTTAAAGGTATATATTTAATAATAGAAGTGCTTTTTAGTATAGATAGCTATAATAAGGCAGTTAATAAAGCTATTAGCTATACTAGTAGGCAGCTTATAGAGAGCTAAAAGACTTACTAAGTAAGTGTATATATTAGTAATAGTATTATTAGAAAGAGTAGTAGCTATAGAAACCTGCTAAGAAGAGCTAGCTAAAGCTAGCTCTTCTATAACAGCCTCTAGGTATATAATAACCTAGAGCTTCTCCTTCTCCTCCTCCTCTTTCTGCTTCTGCTTCTTCTTCTCCTCTTTCTTCTTCTCCTCCTTCTCCTTAAAAGCAGTTTAAAGAACCTAGTACTAGAAAGTAAGAGCTTAGATAGATAAGTTAGTACTATACTAAATTATCTTATATATATCTATATATATATATAGAATACTTATAATCTAGTTATTACTATTATAAGCCTTATAGTAGTACTTATAGGGAGTAATAGTAATAGTAGGGAGAGGCTTATAGCTTTAGCTAGCTAAGTAGTAGTAGTAGTACCTGCTAGTACTATAGAAGTAGTAACTAGAGCTCTTATCTATAAGCAGTAAGTATATATAACTATAGTATAGATGCTCTATTAGCTTACTAGCTCCCTTTAGAATAGTAGAGAAAGTATAAGGCTTCTTAGTAAAGCCTGGAATCTTCTTACTAGTAGGGGGGTTAGTTTTCTTCTTTAATATACTATAATATATACTAGCTATAATCTTTACCTCCTTAGACTTATACTTAGACTTCTCTAAACTATTATTAGTATCTCTAAACTATAGAAAGTAATATTATAAATATACTAATAGGCTTCTCCTTATCCTTATTCTCTTTCTCCTTAATAGAGGGAGTATATTTATACTTATATATAGACTTCTTCTTAGAGGCTTTAGCCTCCTCTATTAAAAGAATATTATTAGCTTCTATAGTATTAAAAGGCCCTGCTAGATAGTAATAGTTACTAGAGGGGTTATAGGATAGTAAAATAAAAAACTTATACTTATTAACCTTATTATTCTTAGCCTCCTCCTGCTTAGTAAGAGTAGCTAGCTACTTCTACTCTGCTTTCTTCTTAGCCTTATAGGTTACCTTAGCCTTAGTAATATAGTTAGTAACTAGTATTATAGATTATTTATACTTTAGAGCTATTTTTAATAATAGTATTAATAAGTATAGATAGTTCTATATAAAGATAAGTATTAGTAATGCTTAGTAATATATATAATGATTTTTTTATATATATAAAGGGTTAACTTATAATTATTATAGTATTCTAAGTAGAAAAAGAAAGAAAAATTAAGGTAGAGGGTAGTATAAGTAATAACTATATCTATCTAGCTATCTTTATAAGTAGTTAAGTACTACTAATAGGATTCTACTACTTACCTAGATTATATTACTATTACTTAAGTTATATATTACTTATTTATACTCTTTAAAGCATTTATAAGAAATAGTTTTATTTGTTTTACGCCTTTAAGGCTATTTATAATACTGCTTTATCTCTTTTATATATATTTAAAAATAGTTATAGCTATGCATAATAATAGATCACTATATTAGCAATATTTGCTGTGCAGCTGGGAGGTGTGTTATAATATAGTTTATAGCACTCTTAGCCTTATAAGGCTGTAGTGGCTGTGCACTATAGCGCGTAATTATATAATTGCATACTATAGACTATTTCACTGCGCTTTCTGCACACACTAATCTATAGCTAAGATAGTTACTCCTTATAACTTGCTCTCACCCCTACCTATAGCTTGTGATAAGATTATAATCCTTTTCTAGTCTCTAGCTACTGCATAGTAATTTTACCTGCTTTATAATAGACCTTCTAACTCTACACTGCGCCTCCTAATAATATATATAGTCTTTAGTTATATAATCTTACTAACTACCTATTCTAACTATAGCTATACTTATATATATCTATCTATAGCCTTATAATTCTTAACTTTGCAGTTTAATAATAATATCTATTAACTTATCCTCTCACTTATCACCTATACTGCTAATACCACCTCTATTACCGCTTTATCTACTAGCTATGCTATTATTAGTAATACTCTCTCTATATTATAGTTAGTATAAGCTATACTTACTAATATTCCTCTATAGGGCTGCCTCTGCCTTAGTATTATAGAGAGTCTATTTAAAGAAGGGCTAATAGATAGGGTATATAATAACCTATTTAACTTCTACTACTATATTAGCTTATTTATATGCAATCTAATTATATATATAAGTATTCCCTATAGAAATATTAAGGTAAGCTCTTCTAAGAGCTATACTAATAATACACTCTTTATATAGGTTAGGTTAGTTAAAAAAGGAGGAGTTTTTATTAATTATATTAATACTAAACTCTATAGCAATCTAGTTTATATTACTAGTAATAATAAGTATACCTTATATATATCTAGTATATTAATATACTAGGTATAATACTACTATCTTAGAGGATTTATTATAAGTTATAGAATAAGAATAAGGGAGAGAGATAGGCATAAAGCCCTGCTTATAGCAGAGCTTTTTATACTTCTGGCTATAAAAACCTCTTAGAAAGTTAAGAAGTTATCTCTTATATATATCTTACTAGAAGGTTAACCTTTAAGCAAGGAGTTATTAGATATCTTATATAGTGGCATTTACCTTACTAGATAGTTTACCTTTTAGGTGTTTTTCACAGTATCTTACTAGAAGGTTTAGTAAAGGCATTACTATAAGAGCCTTAGTAGCCTATTTAGCTCTAATATAATTAGTTCTATTATATATAGTATAGTATTATCTATACTATTACTATTCTGCTAGTCTATTTAGCTAGAGCATATATCTAGCTTTATATAAGGGTTTGCTTACTAGCAGAAATATATTAGGTTCCTATATTATTATCCTTAACTAGTAGAGGGTATAGGTTAAAGTGCCTCTATAGTGTTTCCTATTATGCCTATAAACTAGGTGAATTTATTATAGTCTTTTTTATAGGGGGGCTGCGTTATAACTATAAACTTAATAATCCTTTTCTATAAAGTACCTTACTATTATTATATTAGAGATAAGAGTATTTATTTTATAAGTAATATAACTTCCTTTATCTATACCTAGATATTTATATTATAATACTAGTAATATTATATTCCCTTCTTTCTCTTATAAAGGCTTCTATACTTTAATTGCTTTATTAAACTAGGTTTATTACTACTATCTTCTATATAATCTAACTATCTAGTTCTTTTAGAGCCTGCTAATAAAACCTTCTATAAAGTATTAGTTATAAAAGAGTCCTTTACTATAATTATAGTATTTAATATTTATAATACTACTTTATTAAATACTACTTAAGTTATAAATAAAGATTAATATACTAGAAAGAGTACTTAGCTCTTTTCTATCTATAGCTTTCTAGGCTAATAAGTTAAAGATAAAGCTTCTTTTACTATATACCCTACCTAGTATTATAGTCTTTATAGATATAATAAGTATACTATATAGCTATACTATAGATCTAGGCTTATATAAAGCCTAGTTAATTTTAATAATCTTAATTATTAGTATAAACTCTAGTAAATTATAGAAATAACCTATAAAGAAGATATTCTTCTTATTATAGAAGCTATATAGATACTCTATAATATATACTTTCTTACTATATTTATAAACTAAAGTAGTCTCTATCTAAAGATCTTTATATTCTTTTTTTAAATATATCTTATACTTTAGTAGTATAGTATAAATATAGTTAATATACTAACTAGTTTTTAAAGTAGCTACTATTTTAGTTACTCTAAACCTAGACTATATCTTAAAAACTATAGAGAAGTTTTAAGTTATTTTATTAAAACTAATTATAGAGTTATTAATAAGGAGAAACCTTTTAATATTAATAAAGCTATTAAAGATAATAAAGAGGGAAGTAGTTAGAAACTATAAAGAAAAGTTAGTATATTTATATTTATTAATTTTATAGAATAAGTTAGTAGATATCTTAAATAAAAACCTAAAAAGCTACTTATAGTATTAAGCTATTATTAAAAACCTATATAAGGTATTTATATTCTATATCCTCTTTATCTAATAAACTATATAGAATTTAACTAGAATAAGATTTATAGATAATATTAAACTACCTCTCTTTTTAATTTAAAGTAGTAAGAGTAGCTCCTAGATAAAGCTAAGAGAGATTTAGAATAAGAGTATTAATATATAAGTTATTAAGTATATTAGAGAAGTTATTAGTTACCTAGTTAGATATATAAATTAGTATCTTAACTTAGACTATAAAGTTCTAGTAGTAGAAAACTTAGAAGTCTTAAGTAAAACTCTCTACTATTACTACCTTTCTAGTATATACTATTATAAAAAGATTTATTTATAATGAGAGTAGGCTTATCTTAGCTTAAAACTAGTAAGCTTTAAGTTTTAAGCTTTGCTCTATTTTATTAATAGCTATTATAAATAGTAAGATAAGATAAAGAATTTAGTAGAAATAGAATTTTTATTATTATAATAGTAATAATTCTATAAGAAAATATATAAACCTAAATACTCTAATAGTATCTATTATAGTATTCTTAATTAGTAAAACCTATATCTCTCTACTAGCTATTATATATTTTTATCTATAATAATACGTTTATATATTTAAGACCTAATTAAGCTTCTAGACTAGCTAGTTATACTAAAGATATTTTCTTAATATTAGTTAGCTTTAGTTTAGGAGATTTCTTATTAGTAAAATATTCTTAACCTTTCTAAATAGCTACTCTATTTTATAAAAACTACTATAAAATAATATTTATTATAAAAGCTATTATAAAACTAGTTCTTATTCTCTTTATAAACCTATAAAGAGAATACTTATACTATCTTATTATAAAGTTACTATTAATACTTCTACTTTCTAATCTAGAGCCTTCTCTAATCTAATTCTAAGAACTACTAGTATATCTACTAGTCTATCTATTTACTATTTATCCTCTAATAAATATACCTCTTACTCTTAGATAAAACTAAGGTAGGTCTTAAAGATATTAATAAGCTATATCTATACTATAACTAACTAGAGTATAAGATATTCCTTTTCTACTTATTCTAGTTATAGCTTTACTCTTTAAAATAGTTTATATCCTCTTTCTAAGTAACCTAAATAAACCTTCTTAGCTTTCTAAGCTAGATACTATACTAAAATTAAAATATTACTAAAAAACTAAAACTATATCTATCTAGTTATATAATAATACTCTATAATATCTTAGCTTTAATTCTAAAGCTAAATAATAAAATCTACTCTTTAAACTATAAGTATTAGCTCTATCTACTATAGCTTTAGAGCTACTAATAAATAATAATACTGCTTAATCTCTTCTAGTTTATAATTATATAGCTAAGTATAGAAAGCCTAGCAAACTATCTACTAACTAATAAAAATCTAGTAACCAGGCTAGTTAATAGTCTAAGAAATAACTAACTAGTTAACTATAAGTATAACTAATCTAAGAAACACTCTAAAAAGCTAATAATTAGTTTAGCTAGAAGCTTAAGAACTTCTAAGACTATATCTAGTATATATCTATTATCTATAAAATAGTACTTAATAAGATAAGTAATTTCCACCTAGCTATATATAATAATAATACTATTAAGACTAGCTTTTACTATATATATTATATCTAATAACTCTCTATTAAGCTACTAAACTATATATAGCTAACCTTTCTTAAGCTCTACTCTAAAATAGAGGAGTAAATATTTATCCTAGATTAAAAACACTTTATCTATAAAAACTATATTCTCTAAGACCTAACTATAATCTTTCTAATATATCTTAGATATAATATAGTACTTAAAAAGTAATAAGTACTATAAATATATAGACTAAATAACCTATTACTTAGCTATAGCTACTAATACCCTAAAGAGCTATAAGCTCTATTACTCTTAAAGAAATACCTTATTAAAATTCTTATACTAACTAGCTAGATTACTAAGCTTACTATTAATATTAACTAATTAATAAATAGATAGTACTATAAATATATCTAGAGCTATATTACTATATTACTAAATAATATAAATAGGTTAGTAGCTAAAGTACTACTTTACTCTCTAGTTAAGGAGTAAAAGAAACTATATATCTATTTTATAAAACTAAGAAAGCTAGAGCTTACTAAGGTAACTAAGATACTTTTTTTTAACCTATAAAAGCTAAAACAAGCTCTTATTTAGCTAAAAATATATAACCTATTATATAATAAGGTAGCTATTAGTAAGAATAACTTAAAGTCCTAGAGTAATATATACCCTAGTATAACTATTCTAATAGCTTTATATAATAGAATAGTTTTCTATAATCTATATATAGAGAATAAAATTAGAATAGGTAACTATATTTCTATTACTAAATAAGGTTTACTAGAAAAGCCTATTAAAACTATAAATAAGGCTATTCTTTACTTTAAGGCTATAAAAGCTCAGGCTATAGGTACTAAAGCTTAGAGTAATATAAGAATTAGTAAAATTTATATATATAACTAAGATCTAAATAAGATTAATTCCTAAGAAATTAAACTATAGTTATATAATCTTACTATTACTAGTTTAATACTAACTAAGGATAGTAGTAAAATAATATCTAGAAAGAGGCTTATGATATTAAAGAAAGTATTAAATATTTTAGAGCAGAGATTTTATAGCTATAAGCTATAGAATAGTAGCTAGTATAATAAAATAGTCTTCTCTAGTATAAAACTCTTTATTACTAGTTAAAGAGAAGAGGAGTTAATAAACTTAAATAACCCTAACTTCTTTTCTAAAGCCTTTCTCTATCTCTTTTTATAAAGCTATAGAGAGTCTAAGATAGGAAATATATAGTACCTTAAGAAAATAGATATATAGCCTAGTTATTTAAACTAAACTAAAAAGGAGGGTTTCTATTTAAGGAAATAGGTAAAGATACTATTTTAGTAATATAGTATATAAAAATTATAATTAAGATATATTTTCTTTATTAACTATTCTATAAAAGACTAACTTACTAAATACTTAATATTTCTATTCTTAATCTTTAATATACTTATCTAAGTAGAGAATTAGTATATTAGCTATTTTTAAGTTAAAAAAGCCTTATTTTATATACTTTAGGAGGTTATTATAACACTTATTATTAAAGAAGTAGATAAGATAGAGAAGAAGTATTATAAAATATATAAGACTATTAATAAAAGAGTAGTATTTCTAATAAGAAAGTTAAGTACTTTTAGGAACTATTATTATATATTAAATAAGGAGAGGCTATCTCTTAGATAGAAGATCTAGGAACTCTATATTAAGTATAGAATACCTATAATATAGTATATAATAAACCTAAATAATCTTACTAATAAAGTAAATATAAAGATAGTAGCCTTTTAAGTAGTAGATAAGACTAAGATAGATATATTATTTAAATAATATAAGTCTTATATATAATATATTATTAGTAATCTAGTTAGCTTTGCTAAGTTCTTTTATTATAAGATAGAGCTCTATTTTAAGTATTTAGTTACTATTAGTAAAGAGTTAGTTTTTAGAAAGATATTTTCTTACTTTAGCTATATTAAGATAAATAAATATAGTATCTTATATCTATATAGGTTTATCTAGCTTAATACTAATATTAAATTAGTAGATCTCTTTTAAGATGTAGCTAATTCTAATAATACTTAATATATAGAATAGATATATAGCTATATTAACTTAATATTTAGTAAAGTAAGTAACCTTTTAATAAATAACTATATTACCTTTTAACTAACCTAATTAGTATTATAATATAGATAAGGCAAAAACCTATTAGTACTAGAATAGTATTTTTAATAATATTAAAGAGATTATAAAGGATAGGTTTAAGTTTAAGAAACTCTTTAAGAATAAGGCTAACTAGGTTACTTTCTAGTATTAGATATATAGCTATAGAGTAATATATATTAAATATAGCTTTAAGGATATATTAACTAAGTATTAATACTTTTATTAATTTAGATATCTATAAGCAGAGCATAAGAAAACTATTTGTATACCTAATAGGCTTCTATATATCTAATAAAGCTATAGCTAAATTAACTAGTATAGCTCTGCTCTAGCTATAGCTATATACTATAATACTAATACTATATTCCTCCTAACTAAGTTAGTAGGCTTTTTAATAATCTATTATACTATAAACTACTTAACTAAGCTTAATACCTCTCTATAGAAATAAGTCTTTTTAGTAAAATACCTATCAAAACGACTATATAATCCTATTAATAATAAAAGTAATAGCAAGGAGAGTATTATTTACAAGACCCCTATACTAAGCTATAAGATATATTAGTCTCTACTATATATAAGAAATTAACTCTTTACTAGTTAGGAGCTTTTATTTATTAAGGTTTATACCTCTTTACTAGGTTTAAAGAATAGCTATTTTAGTAAGTAGAGTTAGATATCAATATATATTAATATACTATACTAGTTAGTTTTTTAGTACTAGAAAGGTCTTTAGAATATAATAGAATTAGAGGTTAGTACTTAGTTATTACCTAAAATAGTCAGTATTAGCTATAATAAGCCTATATTACTAGTCTTTAAGATATATATCTACTATAAACCTCTCTTAGATAACCTTTATCTCTATAACTACTTCTCTATAATTAAAGCTAAGAGAGTAGAGCTAAAGGGAAAATTAAATAAACTTAAATATATTACCCTAGACTTAAGTCTATATAGCTATAAGTTATACATATAGATTCTTTAATCTATTAAAAAATAGAAGGTATTAATATTTATAAGCTACTCTAATAGTAACCCCCTTAATATATAAGATAGCTATTATAAAAAATAAGTCTAATATTAATAAATATTAGATCTTAGACTTATATATTCTAAGTTAGCTATTATTCTTCTTAGCCTCTTTATTCTATAAGAGAGGTTTATATTAAGTATAGGTAAACTATTTAACATCTAGGTAAAGCTATAGCTTATTCTATCTAAGCAAATCCTTAACTTTATTAAAAATATTAAACTTCTATATAAGAGTATAGAAGATACTAAGAAGGATATCTAAACTTTAGGCTAGTTATAGTAAAGGTAATAAGGATATTAAGTTTAATAGTATTAAAGATCTGCTAGTATCTAATATAAAGTAATAACTAGGAAATACTAACCTTTAAAATACCTTCTATAATATTATTAATAGTATATATAATAGATCTAGTATAACTACTAGGTTTCTAGAGCTTTATAGCCTTTTAAAGTCTCTTAATAAGAGTAAATTTGCTAATATAGAAAAGGATATAGAAGCAGAACTATATATTCTACTAATTATCTTTTAATAAGCAAAGCTATTTATTATAATAAAGTATAATATTAATACTACTAAGGTAGTATAAGATTAACTATATAAGGAGAGAATATTAATAATTAAGAGAGATAAGTAGCTAATAGTCTTAGATAGCTATATTACTAATACTAGTTTTAGAGAGAATAATAATAAGCTATTCTCTATAAACCTCTCTATAAAGCTTTATATATAGATTAGGATTGCTCTTAGTAATATATTTCTATAAGTAGCTAAAGTTATTAATATAAAGAGAACTCTAAACTAGATATAGAAGGTTATCTTAGAGCTAATCTATAATATACTAAATAAATAAGATACTTCTAAGAAGGAATAATATCTCTAGTATATTAGAGGTAGTAGGAAAACTAATAAGTTATAGCTTATTAATATACTAAGAATAGTACTAGTTAGTAAGAAAAGAGACTATAATATAGTTATTATAGCTATATTAGATATAGTAGCTACTAGAACTAGAAGTATAACTATATACTTAGCACTTAGTCTAAGCTTTAAAGATAGAAATAGAGGTTTTAGAGATTTAACTATTTTAAAGAACCTAGAAAAGGTAAAGGAGAGGTAGTATAGATATAATATCCTTATTATTAATAAGATAAGTATATTTAGGTTAGGTTTACTCTATAATATTAACTAAAGGTTAAGGATCTTATATAGCTTTCTAAATAAGGCTTTTAGTAAAATACTTATAGTTATTTTTATAGATAGCTTTTTATAGTTTAAATCTATATTATAGAGTAGTTTTCTTTATAATCTTAGAGAAACAAATATCTATATAATAAAAGCTAGTTTAGAAAGTAGCTAAGTAGAAAAGAGATAGAAGGAGATAAAAGGCTAAGAGCTTTAAAAGGGATTTAAATATATTATAATTCTAAAAGAGTAAAAGAGGGCTAAAAAAGATAACTACTTACTAGGTTTCTTTAGGTATTTCTATAAAGGTAGATAAATATAAGAGGATACTAAGAGGCTTTAAGCCTATACTAGGCCTAAAACCTGCTTTAACTTCTAGAATAATAGATATACTATTACTCTACTAAACTAGTATTAATAAAGCTTAATACTTTATACTGCTTTCGTATTTAATATAGAAATAAACTAGAAGCTTTTTATCTACCTATCTAACTACTAATAAGATACTTAAATACTATTACTAAAGAAAAGGGTAGTAATTATAGTACTTAGAGACTTAGAAGATCTAACTATACTTAGAATATTTCTATATATTAAGAAAATACTAGTTATAGTTAATAAGAATAAATATATAGGTTTTAAAGTAGTAAAGAGAGCTAAATTTATAGTAGTAGGTATTATCTATCTATCTAGTTTTAAGGAGGTTATTATAAATAATAAACTATTAATTTTCCTAGAACTACTAAGTAGAATTATCCTTACCTTATATAAGATATAGGGTATCTTATTTCTAGATATTTTACTAAATACTATTATTCTATTCTTAAAGGGAATTAGACTAAAGATATTCTAGTTTAGTATAGAAACTAAGCAAGGTATAAGTCTAAAGTTAAAGTTAGAGCTACTCTATATAGGTCTACTTTATATATCTAGCTTTATACTAATAGATTATAAAGTATAGAGATAAATACTTAATAAGATAATCCTTAGATTATATAGTAAAAGGCCTATTAAAAAGACTAGTAAACTAGATAAGGTAGAGGCTATTAGTATATATATATAACTATCTTAGATATATAGATTTAAGAATATCTCTCTTATTAAACTACTTAATATAATAGACTTTTTAGAGGTAAGAATAAAATAAGACTTAGTATAAGGAATCTAAAGGTTAGAGAGGCTAGCTAATAAAATAGTAGTAAACTTTAAAGTAGGATATAACTCTTAAATATAAAGAGGGTATATATTCTAGCTCTCTATATATATTATATTCTAGATACCTTATTATTATCTTTATTTATATTTCTAAGTCTAGATAGAGTTTACTAGGGTAAGATAAGTTAGCTTAAAAGTACTTTCTATATATTAAAGGTTTATAAAAATACTAAAAGGAGTGATATTTTAGATAGCTTCTAACTTAATAATCTATTTTCCTCTAATAACTAGATAATTAATATATAAATAACCTATAACTTAGCTATAATCTACTAGCTATATAAGACTAGTTTATTAATATTTAGGTTTAAAAAACTAAATATTGAGATGGGATAGGATGACTGTGGCTACGCAAAAAGAAGGACCCTAACAAAAAGAGCGTGATACGTTGTGTGTTTTAGGGAAAAACTACTCTAAGGGCGCGCGCGCGCGCGGGCGTATATATATGCGCAGGCTTATATAATCCCAGCTTTCCTACCTACTGCGCGCAAGGTGGGTAGCCCCACCACTGCGCCCATTACAATCCTCCCCAAAGCTGGGAAATAGAAGCCAAAAAAAGCTCTGCAGGAAAAAAAGAAATCCAGAGTTGTGTTATGACTGCAGGTGGCGCCTCACTGCAATAAGCAGGCCGCGCGCAGTGTAATATTAAGCCGCATACGGGTTAGAGATATAAGTAGTGATTTAAGGGTATAAGTGATAATCTAGGGGCTTAATAATATATAAGAGGAGTACTAGGCGCACTATAATTTGGTATAAGGATAGCTTTGCTTATATAACTTTAATTAATATACTTATTAAACTCTTATTTCTAACCCTTAACTATATATAGGATCCTTATTATTATATAGTAGTATAACCTATATAATATTATAAATTAGATCTACCTTATAGTAGTTATTAGAATAGTAAAATAAAGTTATATAATTATCTAATATAATATATATATTATAAGCATATTAATATACTTCTAAGAAGTTATATAGTTACCTATAGTTATAGTAAGTATATTATAGAGCTTAGAGGTAGTAAGACCTTAAAATAAAGCTATTATAGATCTTTAGTAGAAGATTACTAAGCTATAGTTAGCTTACTAATAGATATATAAAGAGTATAATACTTTTTAAATATAGTTATAGAGTATATAAGAGACTACCTTAGTACTGCCTATAGTTAATAATAGTAGTAGAGATATATCCTCTCTAATAGTGCTGCTACTATTAAGGACTCTAGTAAGCCTAGCTTATTTCTACTTTAATATATAGAAGGAGACTAGCTATTTAAATATTATAATAATAGATACTCTACTAATAATATAGATATCTAGTAAGACTTCTAAACTGGATTTAGATTAGTTTAAGAGCCTTAAAATAAAGTTTTCTAAGAATCTATACCTAAAAGGATCTATAAATTAGATTATATAGTTAATATAAGTATAAATCTTAATAGTAGTTTATAGAGTAGTTCTTAGAGATATATTAACTCTAGTAGAGGATCTCTAGATTATAATTAAGATATATAATAACCTTATAAAAGGGCTTTTATCCTTTATAGTATATATATAGAGTGGTTCTAAGATTTAGAACACTCTTATATAGATATATATTAGTATTAGTATTATTCTAAGAAGATAAATATAAAACTAGATATATGCTTTTAAGCTTATAAAGAGTAACTCTATATTATATATCTTAGAGTTTAGTAAGCTATAGTATAGATATTAATAAGTAGGTAGTATTATCTCTTTTAAAGATACTATTTAAGCATTTATCTAAGAAGCTAAAGAGCAGTACTATAACTAGGCTGTTTGCTAGAGGTTAAAGCATTATAATAGATCTATAATAATAGTAGAAGGACTTATAGCAGACCTCTAGGATAAGGCTTATATAACTAGTAAGGTGAAGTTTATACTTATTATACAAATAATAGATAAAGTATTTAAAGGAGATATTAAAAAGGAGTCTAAGAAGAGGGATTATATAGGCTATAATTATTATAGCTATAGTTATATTAATACTCTTAGTGAGATAGCTCGCTTACGTAATCATATTACGTAATAATATTATATAAGAATATTATATAAGACAGCTTAGATAATAAATAAGGTATTAAAATAGGTATTATTTCGGCTTATTAACTAGTAACTAGCTAGGTAGGGGAGAGAGGAGTTATT
>JAVHLV010000675.1:0-16081 GCA_036785495.1 Colletotrichum neosansevieriae
ATTATACTTAATTAAAGAAGAAACTAGCCTTAATATTAATAAAGAAGATCTATAAATTAATCTAAGAATTAATTTCTCCTTCTACTTCTTTATTAATTATATTTAAAGAGCCTTAGAGTTTCTATAAAAAGCTATCTACTACTATATTTTATATACTATAGATATATTATATCTTAAAGTTAAATATTTAAATCTATATAATCTATTAAATAATAAGAGCTTCTAAAAGGTCTATTACTATTCTATTTAGTTATATAACTAAAGTCTAGATATCTATCTCTAAAATAAAGTGTCTTTTATAGAGGTAATTATATACCCTCTTTAAGGCTTTTAGAATACTATATAGTTTCTTTTTCTTAGTATTATAAAATAGTTCTAGTTCTAACTAAGTACTACTCTTAAAATAAGAAACTATATATTAGTTATTAATAAATTAGTCTAGGACTTTACTCTATTCTATATTTCTAGTATTAACTATAAGGTATATATCTCCTTTTTTAGAGCTATAATCTAAGATAATAAGAATTAGAGCTTTAGTAAGTATTAACTTTAAAGTATCTATTACTATCTTATACTTCTCTTTCTAATAAAAAGAGATATTCTTCTTAAATAAATTAATAAGCAGCTTTATAATAGTTAAATAGTTTTTTACCTAGAACCTATAAAATATTATAATTTCTAGAAAAGCTCTTAACTCTATTAAGTTAGTATAAGTAACTTATTTATAGATCTTAACTATTTTTACTTCCTCTAAATAATATCTATTAGTACTATAAATATAGCTAATAATTATTACTACTTTCTATACCTATTAAGACTTAACTACTACTACTATATATTCTATTAGCTTTAAATTAACTAGGATCTTATTAATATTCTATAAATATTCTAAAATAAATCTATAAATTCCTAGATAAGACTTAATCTCTTCTTTATTATAGTATAAAGTTAGTCCTTTAATAGTAATATTATTAAGAAAAGCCTTATAATAACTAGATATAAGGTTATATAAAATTCTAATTATTATCCTTATAAATTATATAACTAAATTTATTACTCTTTAAGATAAATTATATATATATAGTAGTCTAATAGGTAAGGCAAATATAGTTAAGTTTCTACTTATAAAGTCTAAGAGAACTTAGTTATATTCTAAGAAGAAGTCTAAAAGAAATATTAACTAGTATATAGTAAAATCTTCTAAAAAGTTATTTATAGAGAAGAGTAATACTATATCTTAAATTATAACTATATTTATCTTTATTATAGAGTTAATAAGTCTTATCTTACTATCTTTCTTATATATAAAAAAGAATAGATTATAATATACTATATAACTCTGTTCTAGGATTTCCTTTTCTAGTCTATTCTTTAAAATTATAATAATATTCTATTCTAACTCTCTTAATATTAGAATTTCTTTTACTTACTATACTTTATATAGGATTATCTATATTATTTATAGGAGAGTAATAGAAGATTAGATAGAGCTATAATAAGCAAATTTCTAAGCTAAAGCTTCCTCTCTTACTATTAGAATAGCTATAAGAAGCTTTTTTTCTTTAAGCTATAAATAATTAATAGTTTTTAGAATAGCCTCTAGCTAGGTTTTTATAAGTCTTATTTCTAGCTTAATACTTAAAAACTTTAGTATAATTAGGCTAGTAAATAGAGTATTAAGATTTAGCTTTATATTCTTTTCTACTCTTATTTATATCTTTAACTTCTATTCTAGATTACTATCTAGAATTAAACTATTTAATATAGTATTATTAATAGGTTAAATCTTCTTATCTTTTATCTTATATAGTATATTAATATCTTCTATTAGTAATATAGATATTATCTATATAGATATATAGTAATAATAAGAAAAAATAGTATTTATAGCTATAATAACTTTAATTTCTTTCTAATATACTAATTTATACTTCCTTTTAAGCACTCTCTTTTTTACTACTTTCTTCTTAGATTTATAAATATAATACTAATAGTTAATATTATAACTATTATATTCTTTAATATATCTAGTATTTATAATTACTTTATAGATATTATTAAGCTTAGAGATAACTTCTTTTTAGATTATAGTTTCTAGGATTTTATTAAAAATTAATTTAAATTCTTTAAAAATAGTAATAACTTTCTTATCTAGCTTTATCTATTACTTAACTTCTTCTAGTAGATTATATAAGTTCTTAAATACTTATTAAATTACTTTAATATTTTAATATACCTTTATACTATTTAGTATTATATCTAACTTTTTTTTATTTTTAACTTTATTAACTTACTAATTATCTTCTATAAATTCTAAGCTTACTACTATATTAGATTTATTAATAATAGTTTCTATTTTCCCTCTTCTATAAAAGATATAAGAATATATTAATATTATAAAGATATAAAATAGTCTATCTTAGTAATAATTTCTAGAAAGTAAGTAGTTAAGTCTCTTATATAAAATAATAATAGGATATTAATCTTAATATTTCTAGACTAAAGAACTCTAATAATCTAGTTCTATATATAATTTAAAATTATTCTAGTTTTTAAGATAAAAGAGGCTTCTAGTACTAAGTTCTTATTATAGGTATTTTCTAGAAAGATAAAGAAGCTAATATCTTAAATTATATTACTTCTAATATAGATATTATCTATAATTATATCTATAAATTAGATCTTCTACTTCTTATTAGTAATTCTATAAATTTCTATATTAGTTCTACCTATATTACTCTATAAGTCTAAGTATTTAATATATTCTTTACTAATAAGATTAATTACTAAGCTACTATTAATAATTCCCTTAATTAGTATATTTATAGAGCTATAAAGAGTAATTATAATCTATTAGTAGATTATAATAAAGTTTAGAATAGTAATATATTTTAGTAGTAGAAGAAGTATAGAATTCTATTTCTTAGTTATAATATCTATTTTAAAGATAAGATTAATTATATAGCAGTTAAACTATACTTACTTAGTTTATAAATTCTTAGATAAAACTATAAAAATAGCAGCTAAAGTTACTTAGCCTTTAAAATAGTTTTTATTATTATTCTATTAGTCTATTTACTCTTATAGCTCCTTATTACTAGCTTCTATTTTATTAAATTAATCTAGAAGTATAATATTAGCAGAAATAAAAACCTCCTATACCTTTAAATTATATCTATTTTTATACTTATTAATTATTACTTTAGTAGTATTTTAAACTATTCTATTCTAGTCTAGCTAGTTTTAATAAAGAAAGGCTTTAAAAATAGCTATCTTTCTATTTACTCTTTTATTATATAGCTTTAATATAAGTATATAGCTAGTCTATAAATTACTATATTAAATCTAAGACTTATCTTACTCTTTTTATCTCTATTATTTAACTAGCTCTTCTAGAATACTCTATAATATAATATTATTAGTATCTTCTTTATTATTAGAAAGTTTAGTAACTTACTAAGTAACTTAAATTAGAAGATCTTAGATTATAGGTAGGTCTACTATTTAGAAGGCTTATTAAATATAAATATTATAAGGTTCTAAGTAATAGCTTCTCACCTTTATTTATTTTATAGTAGTAATATCTTTAACTAGATTAATATACTAGTTTCTAGACTTAAAGCTAAAAAATATTATATTAATAAAGTTATATAACTATATTATATCCTTTGATTAATCTATAAAGCTAATAGATTGCTTAAAGTATAGTTTATTATAACTAATAACTTATATAATCTCTTCTATTAGTCTTAGCTACTACTTTTCTACTATTCTGCTAGTAGCTACTATATAGTTTATAAAGCTATCTTTATTAATAAGAATATATCTTAAAATTATCTAGCTATCTATCCTCCTAGTTATATAGCTTTTATTAATAATACCTGCTTTAACTTAGATATTAAAATTAAGAGTATTAATAAAGTAAAAAGGTACTATATAGTAGCAGACTTTCCTTTAACTAGCTTTAAGATACTTAATATAGCTAATAATAATATAAGCTACTGCTCTATAAAACTAATAGTATCTAAAAGCTTAAAAAGATATATATTACTATAATTCCTCTTACTAAAAGCCTCTATAGTCTCCTCTTTCTCTACTTTTTCTAAACTCTTAATATTATTAGTAGCTACTTTAATAGTTACCTTAACTAGCTTATAGATAATAATACTACTATTACTAATATTAAGTCTATATATTATTCTAAGATTATTATTTATAAAGTTTAGTAGCTTTTATAGTATTTAAGTTAAAAGTGTTATCTCCTTAACTAGTAACTCTCTTAATAAGGCTTAGAATATCTATCTTATAGTTAGCTCTATTAATATTAAGAGTTCTAAAGTTCTCTATAAGAGAGTTAATAATTAAGCTTATAGTTTATATTATAGAAGGTTTTTTAGCCTTAGCTCTCTATCTTATTAGAATTATCTTTATAGAGACTTAAAGTATAGTTATTAGTTTAAGCTTAATAAGGCCTAATAGTTACTAAAGTTTCTACTAAGTAGTAAACTATTTAATTAGAGTATCTTTAACTATAATCTATTACTTTAAAATAACTTTAATAGATTAGTAGTTAAGACTTTAAGCTATAGCTCTTATTACTCTCTCTAAAAAGTAGTAGTAAGTAATATAAATAAGTTTAGTATCTATAAGTTCTAGATCTCTATATAGAATAGCTTTCTATTAAAGCTAGTAAATAGTAGTAATTAATACTATAATCTATAAAGAGTTATTATTCTTAATATAAAAGCCTATAACTAGGTTTTAAAGATTCTTATTAGAGTTCTATTAATACTTTAGGTCTATAAATCTAAATTAGTAAAGAAGTTTCTCCTTAGCTTCCTTCTAGGTTTTAGCCTTATTAATATAGGATTATACTATATCTTAATAGTTACTAGAGCTATATATATAAACCTTATTCTTTATATCTTTATTAGTTTTATTATAAAGCTTAGAAAAGCTTTTATAGTTTATAATAAAGTCTAAGATATTAATTCTAATAAACTTAGATATACTAGTTAAGTAGGAAGTTATTATAGCTATAGTAGAGTATCTTATTAGAAGGTTAGCTAGGACTATAATATCTTAATTAGTATATATCTCTTTAAGTAAATAATAAAAACTAGAAGGTATTACTTCTATTTCTAGAAAGAGATTTATAAACCTATCTATACTATTTTTAGAAGCTAGCTATTTTATAGCTTATAGTTATATCTTACTAAATAAAGTTTCTATAAACCTCTTCTTAGACTGCTTTTTCTTATTAGAAGAGGATTTAGTATCTAAGTTATTATTTAAATAAGAAGAAGATATAATACTTATAGGCCTATAAATATTAGATTTATTATTATATAGTTAAAGTAATAAAGCTTTCTAAGCAGCAAAGTGAATTTATTATTATAATATCTTTTAAATAGAAAGATAAAGTAGATAATTATAACTTCTTTAAATAATAAAAAAGAAAAAATAATATAAACTAAATAAATATAGAAAGGTCTCTTAACCTTAATCTTATTATTCTAGGCTTTTATAGATCTACTTTAAGTCTTATTACTTAATATAAAAGGGTCTTTCTAATAATACTTCTATCTTAGAAGACTTTATAGCTTTACTATATTAGAATATCTTAAATATTAGTATTCTTTGCTTTTAGCACTTAAGGCTATATTAGTAAGAAGTTTATTAGTATTTATTTACTAATCTAGTTAATCTTACTATACTTATTAGCTTAGTAAGATTACTAATTACTATATTAGTCTTAAATATAACTATCTTAGCTGCTCTAGCTATAACTTGCTAGTTAAATAATAGTAGTATTAAAAGTATATAAGAGAGGGGAAAAGGGAGTATATTTACTAGAACCTGCTAATAGTATATAAAAGAGAGCATATTAGGGTCTTTATTATTTCTACCTTAATTATAAGAGAATATATAGCTATTACTATCCTTATAAACTAAGATAAACCTATAAATATCTTTCTCTATCTTTCTATATTAGCTATTAATTATATTATTATTCTTTATTATTTATAGATTTTTTAGGTATATTATTATATTTAATATAGATTAGTTATATATATATATATATTAATAGCAGGGATATATAGATATAATAAAGGTATCCTACTCTCTAAGAAGCCTTTAAAGGCTATTAAAAAGAGTAAAAGAATCTACTTCTAGAAACTATTAATAAAGGCTAGAGCTAAGAGAGCTAGAAAGAATAGTAAATAATATATCTCTACCTATAAATAGAATAGAATAATAAAAATAGGCTTAAAAGATATATAAAGTAATTTATAGATCTAATTAAAAGAGATCACTAAAAATAAGTATAAATCTACTAAGAAAATCCTAAAAAACTTAAGAAAATAAGTATTAAGGTATTAGTAATAATTCTAATAAGTCCTCTCCTTTTCTATGCTTCTCCTCTCTCCTTAACTATAGTCCTTCTATAATAGACCTATATACTAAGAGGGCTCTCTTAGAAATTACACTACTAAGTTCTACTTATTCTATTCTACTAGCTATAAGGCTAATTAAGATAGATCTGCTAAACTTTTACTACTAATAGAGTAACTACTAGCTAGAAGCTTTTTTACTACTTACTATAACTTAGATATAATTAATATAAGGTTTAGGTAGGAAAACTAAAATATCTTAGAAGTAGTAAATATAGGGGAGAAGTTATTAAGATATAAAGAAGGGAGAGTTATAGTAAGAGTAAAGAGTTATTTAAAGTAAGGGAGGGAAAGTAGAGAGAAATAAGATAAAAGTAGGTAGCAGGCAGGGTTAGTAGCTTAAAATTAGAGAGTTTAGCTTAGATAGTTATAAATAAACTAAATTAGGCAGTTATTACTAAAAGTGAGGTTATAATATTTTAAATATCTTAGAATAGGTGGGATAAAGCTATAAAGTTATATAATTAATATAATCTTACTATAATTATAATTTTAGTAAAAGGATTATAGTGAGATATATTAGCAGGCTATTAAGAGCTTACTATTACCCTTTTAAGGTAGGTAGTTAGGGCTTACTGCTAATTAATAGGTTATTACTATTATAGTTATAAATAAGAGGTTAAAGTAAAGGGTTTTAGTAGTAGGAGAGAAGAAAGAAAAAGGGAAAAGTAGTGAGGTTAGTAAGAGGTATAGATAGGTGCTAAATATATTAAAATATATTAAAATATGCTAAATTTGCTAAAAAGACTTATAGAGGGTTAAAATTAGTAAAACTTATAATTTTAAGGTTAAATAGAGGGAGAGGAGGGCTTTTAGAGGCTTTAGAGGCTCTAAAAGGGTGAAATTATTAGTAACATTTTATAGTGAAAGGGGTAGAGTTTTAGCAGAGCTAAAATTATTAGTAATATAGTGTGGTTAGAGGGGTAGGGTTTTAGTAGAGCTGAAATTATTAGTAGTATTATAGAGTGGAAAGGGTAGAGGTTTTAGTAGAGCTATAAGAGGTAGAAGGAGCTAAAAGAGAGTAGATATAAGGGGAAAAGTATATAATTTTACTATATAATAAAAGATTATAATTATTAATTATAGTAATAAGAGTGAAGTTATTATAGAGTGGTTTATAGTTATTAATAATAGTAAGAAATCTAAAACTTTACCTATAATATTAGTAATAACTTTAAAGATTATAGATTAATTATAAAGACTAAACACTTAGCAGTTAAAGCTAGTCTCTCTATTAGTATACTAATCTAAATAAGAGGAGGTCTAGAACTATCTAAGTAGAGAATAATTATTAAATAGAGGTTTAGAAGATAGAAGTAGAGGCTATATACTTAGCTGTTAAATTTAAAGTCTCTATTAGCTAATATTTAAAATCTAAGGGGTGGGATTATTAAGATAAGGAAAACGTCTCTTTAATTATTTATATAATCTTGCTAATCTGTAATTATAAATAATATAATAATAAGGTTATTTATTATAATTATAGGTGGTATAATAGTGAAGTTAATTACTAATTAGTATTATTTTTCTAAAATACTAGTATAGTAAAGAGAGGAGTTAGATAGAGTATAATATTAGTTTAAGATATATATATTAAAAAGAGAGATATCTAGAAAGTAGTTAGTATAAAGGAATAATATAGGCAGTTAATAGAGGCAGGTTATATAATATTAAAGGTTATATAACTGCTCACCTAACTAGATTATAGTTATTCTAGTACTGGGCTGTAAATTCTAGTAGAGGCCGGGATTTAACCCACTGGGTGATATGGGTAATTATTCCTATAAATACTATCACTAAGCTTAAATATACTCTCTATAACCCCAGAAATATTTATTATCTTTATATATACTATACTATAATAGTAGCTATTATAGATTATAGATAGTATAACCTAGATAAACTCTAGATCAGACTAAATAGTACTATATCTATAATTACTTACTCTATTAATATAGCAGATAACTATAAGGATTATAAGCACCTACTAACTAATCTAGATTTCTTAGTAATATAGTATCTATTTATAATAGAAAAAGCAAAGGAAAATAAGGATATTAAGTTTAATACCCTTATAGAACTCTAATCTAAGCTTAAATAGACTATAAAAGAATATAACTATACTATTAGTAATATAGATATACTAATTACTATAGTCCTCCTATAAATTTATTTTATTATTATAACCCTATATATAGTTACTAATTATATATCTATATATAATAAGAATAATAACACTATATAGTTACTATCTGCTATTTTTATTAATAAGATAGATTATATACTAGAAGTATAATAGTAGATAATACTTACCTACTATAATTCTAAACTAGTTATTACTATAGGGGATATAGTTTAATTTAGACCTATATTAAAAGCATATAATACTTATAACTATAAGGCTTTCTTTTCTCTATAATACCTTATATTATTCCTTTCTTATATAGAAATTACTAGAGCCCTATCTACTATCTGTTTTATTAACTAAAGAAACTAGAGCAGAATTATAGAATAGACTGCAAAAAACCTATATAAAGGAAGGATAAATATTATTTATTCTAATAATAATATAGTTAACTTCTTTAAATACCTTAGCAAGAAACTATTTTACCTTAACAACTCTATAGTAAATAGTTTTATTATTAATATAGTTAAGAGCAATAAATAATATATTAGTACTTTAAAAGCTAATATTACTAACTAAAACTATATTATCTAACTTATTCTCACCTTATTTATAAAAGGTTTTCTATTCACTTTAGATAATAATAAGTAAGGTAATTTAATAGTTATTATAGAATATACTAGCTAACTAATAGTCTATAGTTAAGAGTGAGAAAGGATTATAGCAAATTAATTTATTAAAGATAATATCTAATTTAAAATAGTTAATAACTCTATATTAGTAGAAGCTAATATTATTATCTTTAATATAGTTTGCTTAGACTTACTTAGCTTCCTTAATAATACCCCTTATATAGTAGTTACTACTATTTATATAAGAGGTATAATAATTATAATTCTTAATACTAAGAACTAGGCTAAGAAAGTTAATAATATAGTACTATAAGCAAACTTTATAATATCTAACCTTATTATTAACTACTAGAACTAGCACTTTAACTATTAATATATTAATATTACTTAACCTTTTAAAGGTCTAGGATATATACTTCTCTATATATATTATAATTATAATAGATATATTAGCACTAATTATAGAGAGAAAACTAAGAAATAAATAAATAGGTAGATATAAGGTTAGATAAAAGGGAAGCCCTCTATATATCTATATAACTATAGACTATATAACGGTTCTTACTATAATTTCTTTTACTATCTACCTCTCTAAATAAAGTCTACCTTTAATATTAAACACTAAGACCCTATAATAACTATAACTAGCAGACTATATAAAGATAATACTATTAATAGTAGATATTCTATCTATATAACTATAGAAATATATTATATATATATATAAATTATAGATAATAGACACCCTAAACCCTATACCCCTATTATAAACTCTGAGGAGAAATTAGAATCTTACTTATACTTAAAAACTTAAATTAATATAGTATAATTAGCCTTAAAGACTATATAGTCTAACTATAAGCTTCTAACTATACTATATAGCACTACTAGCACTATAGTTCCTGAAGCTAAAGTAATTAGTTATATATCTCTATCCCTAGAACATTAATAAGACTAATAGAATAACTAACAGGATAATAACTTATAAGATAAAGATAAAAACCTATAACTAGGATCTAATAATATATACTTAACTAATATTACTAAAGTTAAAGCACTATCTATATCCTTAGAATAATAGTAAGAATAATAGGATAATATTTTATAAGACTAATCCACCTTAGCTACTAACTAAGATAATATCCACCCTATATTACTTATATAAAATAACCAGAACTCCTAGAATAATAACTAACCTTTAATATACTATATAGATATTTAATAGTAGAAAATAAAATAAAACAGAGATAAGAACTTAGTATAAAATAATATAAAATATAATACTATAATAGATACTATAATAGATATAGAATTATAGTTACTTCTTTATTTATTTCCTTTTTTTATTCTTCTTATATTATAATAAGGATATTGCTTTTTTCAGACTAGGGGCTATTATATAATATAGAGTAGGTCTCTTACTAGAGTAAACCTCCTTCCTATAGTAACCCCTGCCTATATATTTAGTCTCACTAGATATATTATTCCAGAGACTTATTAAGAGATATATTTATTTGCCTATTACAGGCAGTTCTATTTATTATTTATCGTTTATTACAGAGCTCCGCTCTTCATATATATAGTTCAAAACGGTATAACCGACTCTTAAATACCTCAATACCCAATACCATTAATAACATCCATTCAACCCCCTTGCCTACAAACATCCCTCGCCCAGCCCCTTATCTAATCACGCTCACTCCTCGCCCCATTAAACTCGCCTCCCCAGGGATACAGAAACGCATTAGGTGGATTCCATCTCGACCCTGGCACAACACCTCCAAACTCCCAATCCAGAATTCCCATGACAGTCCCTTTCTCATCCACCATGATATTCGCGAGGCGAAGAACTCGATGTGCTAGAATGTAAGTCGTATCCTCCAACTCACGTGGACGTTTCTCCCCATGCTCGCATCCGCATGCGCAGCCCAAGTCTCGAATGGTCCATCGATGGGAGACAGACTCTCCACCGTCTCTTCCGTTCCATTCCAGAACAGCTCAATCTGAGGGACCATCCAGAACCATTCATCAACCACCGGACCGGGCACAATCTCCCCCTTCTCGTCGACTCTCAACCCTCCAACGTGCCTCCACGTCGACATCTCCCGCAGTTCCGCCAGGAATCCCACGAGCTGCTCGACAATCTTCCTCCGCGTTCCCTCGTTCATGTCCCAAAAGATCCCGTCAGCGCTGACTCCCGGCACCTTTTACAGCAGGGAGAATTCATATCCCAAGCTGTTGTCGCAAGAGCTATCCCATCGGATAACGGCTGGAACGGGTACTGAAGTGTGATTCCTGATCCACTTCATCATCGCGATTTCGTTCTCTGTTTCAATGCGCGGCAAGTGCCGTCCAGAGACTCGCAGGACTAGCGTCACACTCCCATCGTCGTTTGGGCGAGCTGGGGCGAGCTCTGAGCTGGCCGAGCTGGGGAAGTGGATGAGGTAGATCCGATGAAAAGACGCCGCCACAGTGAGAGGCTCAGTTGACTTTGGAGTCGGAAGGCCGAGGGAAGGTATGAAGGCGAGGAGATTGTCGGGTTGTAAGAGGGGTGGGAGGTAAGACGCGGGGTCAGACATGTTCGAGAAGGCCCTGCAACGATAGTTACGATCGTTGATAGGAGGTTCTGATGTTACTGGTATGCTCAGAACGTGGGTAACGCCATCGAAGAAAGTGTCAGGTTAAAAGCTTCTTAACTGCTGCTTATCGACTCGTGAGACTCAAAAGACCCTGTAATAAGCACCTTCCCAAAATCGAGCTGACAGCACCAACGGCGCGGATCGACCCCCACCCGCCGGCTCCGACAGTAGCGAACCCGATCGGCGCCCATCACCGTGAAATCATCCAGCATAGCACCCCATGCCCCCGAAGTCATCCAGTGTCTGCACAAGAGTCATCCCTCCTGCAGATGTCACACCCAACAAGCTAAAATCAACTGGTTTTCCACGAAAACCGCCTACTATTCAGGCATAGACCACCACCACGTTCCATGATACCGGACCCCCTCACCGGGTCAGCGCATGAGTCGTCAGGGTTTCAACCCAAGGTGATGAATGTCCTGATTTTCCACAAGAAAACAAGAAGAGGGGGAGAAACGCGCATCCCGCTTCTTTTTACGCTGGCCTTGGATTCATGGCCGAACGAGCGACTTGGTAGAGTTTTACGACTTTCCGTTCAGGGTACAGCGCCCAACTGCCGCAACTCACAAATCGCATGATTCAAACATTGGAGTCGTCGAACGATTTCAGAAAGACTCGTGTATTTCCACTCCCGGTAGCAAGGCTTTGCTAGTACAAATCCGTGCTTTTGTATCCCTTATCATGTATGACTCAATCGTAAATGTGTGGGAGTTCGAAGCCTCGTAGTATCTCCTCCAGTGTTTTGCTGCAGTCTTTCTATGTCTAAAGTCAAGTCCGTGTGATTTGCCAAGCCATTCGTCTTATCCAGGAAGTTCAGAGCAGAAAATGTCCCGTCTGTCATTATACCCGACGGCAACCACAAAGGGAATCACTGAATATCTATGCGTTTTCGCTTCAACTGCAGATGCAGACCGGAAGGAAATGCCCCAGTACAACTGTCCTTCAATTAGTCACGTATGTTGGACATATGTGCAGCTGGTTTGCTGGCGTAAAAACACTGTAATCTTGTCTCAGCTGCACATGCTGTGCCCGGGGCTTTGTTTTCCGGCCGAGGTTCCTCCATTCCACCAATTGACACGCATGACGCCAGGGTACAGTTGAACTCAAAACAGGCATCAAGCATCCTCATAGTTCCTGATGCACTGAGTGATCTCACTGTCCCATCGAGGTATCAAATTATCGCAATCGTCGCCGTTCGTGGTAGTTCGTTTACGCATGAGCGGCGGGTGCGGCAGGCGCAGCGACAGGTGCAGCGACAGGTGCCGCAGCAGCAGCACCGTTGACGCTGGCGACAGTCTTCTGGGCAACTTGAAGAATGTTGTCTTGGCCGAGAGTGTTCTGAGGGAAACGGGCGTTAAAACCAATCACATCGCGGACGGCGTTGAAGGTCTGGGGCTGGACCATGAGCTTCTGGGTAGAGACAAGCCATTGGACTCCCTCGGAACACGGAGGAGTGGTAAGAGAACCCATATAGCTATACTGCGTTAGTGCATGCCGAAAATCGAATGAAGCCTGACTTACCTCTGGAAGCTGCCAGCAGTCAGGAGGTTGACGACCTCAGACATGTCCAGTGCGCCGGTTTTGGTGACAGCACCAGGTTCCTTAATGGCGTCGAGAGACGAGAAAACGGCCGCAAGAAGGTTGGAAGAGGCAGCGGCTTCAGCCTTGACGGGGTTGAGGGTCATGGCGGGGATGGTCTTGGCACCCTCGGCACCCTTAGCAGCATCGAGAGAGGCGCGAAGAGACATCTTGCTGCGGCGCTCGGCGGTCTTGTTCTGACCAGCGGCGTTCTCAGCGGCAGGTGCTTCGGCGACGGGAGCAGCAGTCCCGGCACCCTGTTCAACGTCGATGTAGGTCCCGATGACGGCAATCTCCTGGCTTGCTCCCTCGAAGACCATGTGCATCTCCATGGCCATGCTCCTTCCGGCATCGAGATGCTCGCTAGGCAGATGGAAATGGAACTGCTGAAGGGTGAAGTTGGAGCCGCCAACCTGCATCGAGCCTCCCTTGGCGATAACCTCGACCGTGGTTCCCAGATTCTCGAACTCGGTTTCCTCCATGTTGGGAATCTCGAGGTTGATAGAGTTGCCGGGTAGAGTGTTGAAGGCGCCAACCGTCATATCGATGGGAGACTGAGTCTTTCCAGTGGCGCAGAGGGCGTTGGCGGTAGCGTCCAGAGCAACCCAGTTCAGGGGGCCCTTCGAGACCATGTTAGCAAAGCTTCGAAAATGCTGTTGATCAGGGGTCTGAATGACTTACATTAGCCCCAGTGTAGGCGAAGGTATTGACCTTGACCTTCCCACCCTCGGCGCGAGGGTCGAGGTGGGTTCCATAGGCGCACGAAGCCAGGACTTGAGAGATGGAGGCGGCGAAGACACCGGCGGTAAAGATACGAGAAGCCATTGTAAGGACGGTAGAATACGGACCAGCTCGTGAGGGCCGACAAAGAAGTCGAAGGGGGGGACGAAGAAAATGGAGAAAGATAATGAAAGAAGATTATTGGTTAAACAATGTAAGGCCAGCCCTCTAGGGGAAGAAACGAAACGAACGGGGAAGAGAAGGGAAGATGGCGAAAGTTGGTTATGTGAGAAACGAGATGAGCCCGGAAAGAAGATAAGTCTGTGTCAAGGTGGCATGATGTCTATATAGTTCACATCACGATTGGACTTGTTGTCGAAAGGTGGTTATCGCGATGATCGCCCTCGCAAGTCCAAGAATAGCATCAACGGCTCTTACCCATGCGAAGATGCTCGGGGCGGACGAGGCAGGAGAGAAGGAATGATGGTGAGGGCCTTGGCAAGCGCTTCATCCAGGGTATTGAGAAGCAGAACAAGGCCAGGAGAAGGCAGTGGGAAGCAGCCAGCGAGTAAAGGATGAGGATATGGGAGCCTTGTGTGTTTGGGGGTTGGCGCCTCCGTTTCCCATGGCATCGTAGGTGTGTTTCCGGCGCCCATGACGGGGTGCAATTCAAGCTTCTCCGTCCAACCCAGCCAATGCGACAGCATTGGATGCCATCTGGACTATACCTTAGGACTAAGGTAGGACACGCAGTGTGGTCGAGCCGAGCCAGGTAGTGGCAGTTGAGACGGAGGATAGCGGCAGGCGAAATGACCGGGGTCCTGGTCAAGTTGACAGGATGGGAGACCGAAGGAAGCATGAAACTGCCAGGCTCCGGCGGGTTGGAACTTGGAAAACGTGTGGGAAATATGACCACTTCATCGGTTGAAGGCTTGGCCCAGCAGAAGGTCGAAGAGTCAATCCTCGCCGAAGCCGTTCCACGAGTCTCGATGCGGGTGTTGCAGTGGCGGCGAGCGACGGTCAGGTTCGGACGGAGGTGAAGCCGCCCCGTCCCAACGTTTTTCCCGCTGGTGATCTCCCCGTGCCTTCTTGAGACGATCAAGCGGCGCTCAACACCATGGGGAACGATCACGATCCTGAAAGTTCATGATGATTTCCCCCTGAGGACAAAAGAAGGGATAAAAATGATCGGCCCCGAGGCAGGTGACCGTTGATATGTATTCGGGGGAATAAGCGGGCGGGAGGATTTCCAAGAGAAGACAAGAAATGAGGCTCTACTATCCAAGAAGCCCAAGACATGCACCCAAGACTCTAGAGGATACCAACAACTTGGAAGGCAGGGAACGACAAGAGAGAATGCGGTACGTAGCTTTACACGTGTATCACGCCTTCCTCAGACTCCCGACTGAGAAGTTCGTTACGAACATACTGCACTGCAGGTGGGGTGGTCTTGGTTTCCCTGCTCTCACGCGTAGCAGGTGGCAGGCTGATGGGGGGATGTCACACTAGCCCACAGGGCACTACATTATATAAGCCCACATTACAATATATAGATACATCCGCCTATCAGGTATCCATAGTTAGCAATATAAGTATTACACATATACCTAAGAGATACCCTCACAATTAGTAGCATAATAAAAGTCAATCTAGTAGCCTTATTTAGTGCTAAATTTTTATTTATATTAAATAAAGAACTAAACGAGGCTATTATTAATAACTAAATCTAACTATATTAGTTAAGATTAAGCAATTAAGGTTATATTATATTAACTACTACTATATTACCCCACTCTTTCTAACCTAATATCACTTTATTACTATATTTAACTTTAACCCCCCTCTATATATCTAACTTTACCCCCCCCCCCCCCCTCCCTTCTACTTTATTAAACTATGCTATATAACTTGTTATATATTAAAGACTTCTAC